>KK122432.1:245919-304801 GCA_000611955.2 Stegodyphus mimosarum | reverse complement strand
TTAAAAAAAAAAAAAAAAAAAAAAAAAAAAGTTCAACTTCGGGGGTTAAGAGTTGCCTACAAATTTAGTTCAAACGTAATGTAGTGGCGTAACACACAGATTTAGTTTAAATATGTCGCAGTTCATTTTTATAGAAATTAATACAGAATTCAAGAAATATATTTAACAAATAGTCCTTAAAATCCTTTTTAATTCACATTAAAGAATACATAACTTCTGTAAGCTTATTCCGGTAATCATGCGATCATGGTCAGAATACATTAGACCTTTAGACTAATAAAACAACCTTCTGTATAATAATTAACAAGTATTTGTTTAATAAGCTTAATAATGGTAAGATTAATAATATCCCGCGTCAAATGTAAATTTATTAAAAAATACTTTCATAAAGTTTACACGAATAATTAATTAACATCTTCGCTTGTTCAAATGATATAACAACTAAATCAAAGGTCAATTTAATAACTTCAGCACATTTTTCGAGAGCAATTTAGATAGCATATGAATAAATCATTAAGGATAATTCTAAAAAGGTAATTATCTTCATCTGTTAATTTTCCTTAAAAAGATTCTTATACATTGTGTAATCATTTTAATTCCATTTCACTTATCAGAGGATAAGTACTTTTACTAAATAAATTGCAAGTAATATAGAGAGTTAATTAACCGTTTATCTGCAGTGTTTGTTCCCAGTTGGGGACATTCATATAAATAATTTATTCATTTTTTTAAAATTTTACATAATAGTTCATTTACTTCAATTAACGCATGAATCAACTTTTCATTTTTAATTTATTTGTTTTCTCTAAATGTAATGTATTATTATTTAGAATCTATTCTGCCCTTTTTCTGATTCTGTTAAATTTTTTGACGAGAAAATAGAAACAAATTAAAATACATAATTCAAAATAACTCCTAAATGATATTGTGTAGTTCAGATTTATGAATTTATAATAAACATAAATTCATTAGCGACCATAAATCTTTATTTTTTTGAGTTAGAAGCAGAGAATCCCAGAGGAGTAAAAAGTGGAATTTAATAGCAATTATTTTCTTGTTTAATTGTTTACTTATAATACTATACGAAAGGTATAATTCCATATAAATGTTTTGCAAAATTTCAAATGTAAATGCATTTTATGAACACACAATTAATCTTTGTCTCTACATCACACGCAATAATTAATAAAATACAGCAGCAAATACATGCAGTATATGTATTTAACTGATTGCATAACCCATTTCTATAAACTTTTGTACTTTTTATATTTATTCCTGGGAAAAATTAAGGGAATTTGCAAATTATGTCTATTTTTTACGAAACATATTGAACCAAAGTTACTAATTTATGCCGCCGAAGAATTATAGAAGCATTAAGAGTCGAATACAAAACCGTACACATGGTGGTGTGTCTTCGGAGGTGTAGGATAAGCAGACGAGGGGTATTTAGAGTTTTGTGTACTCGTATTATGAGAAGATTCGTATCGGTATGGGAGAAGATTCGATGTTTGGGGTCCACTCACAACAGCACAAAAGAAATCATATTTAGTTAATGCAGACAGCATGCGTCTAGTACCAGACTTCAGTGTAGCACCGTGCTTTTTACAGATGAGTCTAGATTTAGCCTAGACACTGATTCTAGGGCTACTTCTGATTCTAGGGCTACTACTGATTCTAGGGCTACTATCTGGAGAGATCTTGAAACGTGATACCGTCTCTCCCTCATCAGGGAGAAGGATCATTATTGTGGTGAAGGTGTAGCGATTTGGGTAGGCATAATGTTGGACGTCCGCACATCCCGGCACATGCTTGACAGAGGCTGTCTGATTGCTGTGAAATACAAAGAGGAGATCTTACAGCACTATCTTAAGCACACGTTTAGGGCCACAGTTGGTCCTGAATTTTTGTTAATGGACGACAAACCTTGTCCACATAGGACTCAGATGGTCAACGATTACTTGGAAAGTGAGGATATTTGCCGCAGCCAGATATCCTGATCTTAGCGTGTATCCTATACAGCATGTCTGGAACGCTTTTGGGAGGAAAATTTCATCTTGCCATCCCCTTCGCAGAACCATCCCGGAGTTAAAATTTGTCTTGCCGAAGCAGTGAGATTGACTGCCACAGGGACTTCTGCCCTGCCTCCTGTCCAGTATGGATGGATGTGGGTCCAAATGAGTCTTCGAAAGCCCTCCGAGTATCTGGTCTTGCTGGTGACAGGTACGTCGTCACGCTGCGCGGCCTGCCTGCCTCTGAAAGGGAGCCATACCCATATTAGTCTCATTCGATATCATACCATGGACTTTGATCATACCTGCACTATAAGCTTTACTGATAATAATGCCTGGACAAAACGACATTTGAATGGCACATGTCCTTCCCTATTATAAATGTATATCTATATCTAATTTCGTTAAAATTCTCTCCATTACGTTTTCAGGAATCTATATATTATGCAAATTCTCTTAATTTTGCATATTAATGTATCAATAAAATAGCTAATTTCAATTCGTGAATAAAATTAAAAAAATATAAAACGATAAAAGTAAAATCTCAAACTAAAATAAGCATAAATATTGCGAAATGTGCTTTATAAGTGGAGTGATTTCAATACTTTGCAAAAAGTACAACAAACAAATATTCTTGAGACAAAAATTTGTTCTTGTCGTCGAAGTTCAAACAAGTGAGTTAAAACACATTTTGAGAATATTGGGGTATTTTCAAGTAAATTTGTATCTAAATCTAATATTAGACTGCATTAGAAACTTCCTATTCCAGAAAAAATTTAAAGCGGAACTACAGCGGCTCTTTGGATCATGTGCTAATATTAGCGAAGTTACATGTCAAGAAAAGATTAAAAAACATTAGCGCTTGGCTTCAGCAATTTAGTAGTAGCATGCAAAGGAAGCTGATAAGGATATTCAAGATGGAGCTCTAGCTCGAATTCACGCTTTACAAGTATGTTGCGTTAAAAATCTTCATACATTTTATGGTAAAAACGAAGCGTATACCACTAGTTGAAAAAGAAAATGATATCGAAACTGTATGATTCGTGTGCAATAAAATCCACTATTTTCCCATGTATTTTGCCTTGTATAACAAAGTATACCAATTAAAAGTGAAATACACTGAGCTTTCGATTATACATGTTAATTAATGCTGTATGAATCGAACTGTATGAATAACGGGCAAAGAGAAGCAATTTAATGTTGGTTCTGTAATACACTCTATTCTTAAATACCATAGAATTTGAACATTTCTAAAGTTTTGAATGGCTTGCAAACACAGCTTTATTATGCTATCGGAGAGGAAAAACTCATGCCTCATTTTAATTCACCATTTAACCAATTTCAACAAATGGGAATAAAATGCGCAATATCACGAAGTTCACCTGGTGTTATACCCAAAATTATCAATAGGTACGAAAAATTCTGAAAAAATTTTGTCGTTCGGTTTCTTTTTGTGAATACAAGTAATGTATAATTTTACTAGTATTATAACAATTAATACAACCATTGTTTAAAATCTTGGTACGATCTATTTGGCAGGGTATGAAATGTTAATTTTACGGGGGAAAAGAAAAGCTATTTTCACAAAGTTTCTACATGATCAAAAATCGTAAATATTCTAAAGTTTGTTAGAAAACGTAATAAAACCAATTCAGATATTTTTAGAGGATTTTTAAAAATAGGGATAAAATATAGTTAAGAATCTAACGTGGGATCATAAATTCAAATTCAGAGTCGTAAAAGCAAACCACAGTACAACAAATGCGAGCGGAAAATGATTAGTTACCAACATTAATCAAGAATTAAATTAGAGTTATTATTAATTTATCTTCGAAAGTGTTAATTCATGAAAGTATTAGTTTTATGCGAAGAAATTAAAATCTGGAATAGGAAGTTTATAAATTGGCCTGGCAATTTTAAAATGAAAAATACGAAAATACTTTGTTTATGACAACAGAAATTGGAAATGGTAAATAAAAGCCTGACTTCTTCAAAACCTGGATTTATAGCATGCTTTTATTTCATTCCTTTATTTGTAAGAAAGGCGTATTCTTATTAATAAGATTACAATTTAGTTGTAGAAAAGACAAAAATTAGTGATAATCTGTTGTATATTTTATGACATTTAATAAAAGTTTCAAGGCTTGATGTTTAAATTGATAACATCTTGGCTTAGGATAGAACATAATTTTGGAACTAACAATTTCGTTTTCAAGATTTACAGTAACATTTCTAAGAAAAGTCTGTTAGGTTCGTTATGTAATATAGGTTATATTCTATTAATTGTATTTCAAATACCTCAAAATCTGTCAAGGTTACTGACAATATACCAACGTCACGGTTCGATGAAAAACAGAATTTGACTATGAGGTTTAATATATTTTACAACTGTCAGGAAACTGATGTTCGTTTTTTTAATGTAATGCCTGTAAGGCAGGTGGAAATCTTGAAAAATTGCATGTGAATTTTAAACATGATGCGTTACGTCTGGAATCTTGAGGGTAGATTAACTTTTAAAATTTTAATTTAGATTTTGAATTAAACTAAATTCTGGCTCTGAAAATATCCCTGAAGTTTTACTTCAAAATCCAAACCAGAATTCTGAAGTAAATGAAATGTTTTCCAAAATATTTTGCAATGTGCTTTTTGTGCAAACTCCAATGATGAAAATAACAATTATAACATAAATTAGAACATATAATTCTGAAATGTTAGTTGTTTTTATCCCAAAGGAGCGTTAGCACATACGTTAGCAGATTGCTATTAATCTCGAAACGGGATCTTGGGTTGAATCACAGTAAAAGGATGAATCACTTTTCAAACTGTTGCCCCCAAATACTATTGCCCCGTATTATTATAAAATAAATTAAATAAAGGAGAATGGGCATGAGTGTAGGTATGTTTCTCGCATTGTGAAAAAACGGCAGACCTAGAACCATCAAATTTTGAATAACGTAATCCTCCCCCCCCCGAAACATGGGCACCTAGAACCCCGAATTCTGAATTTCGAATTTGTTTTATTATCTATTTCGTATTTTGTAAAACTTTAATGAATTTTTGCTTAACAAACTCAATTATTTCAAAGCGAACGATGGCAACACTATATGGAAAAGAACATTTTTAAACAAACATTTTTTGCATTTTTAACATTTTCAAGGTTAGCAATGGCAGTACTGTGCAGAAAAAAAATTATCTACAGAGCACGAGACTATCTATTGGATATTCTAAAAGTATGCTGCTTTAAATATTTTGTGATATTTTCGTTGAATTGAATTTCATGTAGTTTAAGTGCGAAGAACATGATGTTTAATAAATAAAGGAAACATGCAAAACGTTAAAAAACCCTTTGGGTGTAATATAAAATCTGAAAAACTTTCAGATTTCTTTTTTTTTAATAATCTTAGATAAATTTTATATTCGAAAAATCTCAAACCTGTTTGCTACTGAACAAGAGGGACCTGCGTTTAATTGTCTTCTTCTACCCAATAAATTAAATTTAAAATTTCATACAGTTTAACGTCTTATATTAGAGTCTTTCTCCTTCACTTAAAACACTCATAAACTATTTCCATGCAGTGCAAAAAAATAAAGTGAAATACTTTTTTATAATAAATTTAAATATTTTGAGTTAAGCGTTTTTCCTCTCATTAAACTGAAATAATGTCCCATCCATAGTAGAATTAAAATTTTCTAGATTATCCCATTCACTAGAATATATGCATCAAAAGATTTTGCAAAATACGGCATTCTTATTTCCGCTTACTTTAACAGATTTAATTAATATTAAAATTAGATTAAGTAAATAAAAATCTGAGAAATTAACTTGCCTAGTAAAGCTAGTTAATATGCAAACGTATAATAAATTATTACACCTAATAATCTATGAAGATCAGATATACGATAATATATAAACAGTAAATTGATTATATAACTGTATTTTAAACTCAGATTTGAGAATTCTTCCCTCAAAGTACCTTGTACCTCAAAGTGCTTCATTAGCATTTACTTCACAATTTTCAGTAAGTCAGCAAGAAAAACATATAGCTGTTAGAAATACGATATCATATGAATTACTAGAGTTGTTGACGTACTGTTAAATTGATTATTTTGAGTGAAATATTTAGTTGAAATAATGTTTTCATGTTGCTATAAAGAGATATGATTTCTGCAAAATCTTCTATAAAACTATTTCTTTTCAAGTTGCAATAAAAAGAACACTCTCTTAAAAAAATAAAAATGAAATAAGAAAAGATACTTTTCTGTAGAAGATATTCCTTTTTTACGATAAATCTTCGTATTGCGTTTTCAGGATGGTTCGATTTCGAAACTTAAAATGGTTCAAAAGTTGAATAATAATTAAGAATTTACTATGTAAGGATATACAGGAGATTTTCTTTGTCACAATTTGCCAATTTAAACAAGAATATGACTTTTCCTGCATTTTCTTCAGTTGTGAAACGAAATAATTTAATCATTTATCAATGGAAAATGGCTTTTGAATAAAACTGTTCTGTTACAAAAATTTCAATTCCCTAATACAAGTAATTTATTTTTCTTGCAAGGAAGACGATTACTTTTATTACGTCCTTTTTATATTATTCTACACATTAAACTGAATTTTTAACACAAGCAAAGTAGAAACTATCATATTATTCTAATTTTAACTTTATGAAATGCGAAACTAGACATCTGTGATATTTCTTCATTTCGGCTAGCTCTGATTTTATTTTATAACTTTATGTGCTTGTTTTATTTAGCTATGAGTTTTGCATTTCGTTCTTTTTGAATCGTGAAAATTATGGTAAAAAAGTCAATTTTTATCTGTGAATAAAACAGTCACCACTTGATTTGTATAGTGCTAATAAAGTGATGAGATTTAGCACTATACTTGTAAGATTATTAGGTACTTATGTGCTATAGCAACAACCTTAGTAGAAGTCGCCAAATTTTCAGAATATGACAAATTTTCGAAACCAAGAGCATAATCATTCCTCACGGAACCATGTTAAAAAAAATCATTCAATCAAGCGAAGTCGTCATTTTCGTATGCGTTCTTTTCGTATGCTAATAATATTTGCCGACTTACGATAAATACCGATATTTTGAAAATATTTTTTAAAGTGTTTCAAAAACCGTCAGCTTGGACCCGATAAGTAACTTTTGATTTTTCATCTTTAAAGAATCCCCAAATTTCGCCAAGGTCGTTGCGTTAATACGTAAGTACCGATTATTAATATGGATCCAGATATTCTGGCCAATATTTTACTGTTTATTTCAAAATGCATGACATTCTGCATACATTGAAGATTAAAACTGAGAAGCTAAGTCTGTCTTAATTTGTAGTATTACAAAATGAAGAACCTGTGAATAAATTAATGGCACTCTGGAAAGACGATGGTATATAGAACCATCACATTCTGAGCACACATAATCCTGCACCCAAATATGTGCACTCCAAATTTTTATTTCGATTTTTTAAATTTATTTTACGTTTTGTACGAATTTAACGAATTTCATACCACGAAATTAAATGCTTAATGTAACTTCCGTCTGCACCGTTTCGTGTTTCATATTCTCAAGCAGAAGAGATTAAAATTAAAAAAAAATAACTGTGTCTTGAATGCAAAAAAATAGTTTAAGAGACCTTTGCTGTGTAATTTTTTAATAAAATAGAAAATTTCCTTTAAAATATTTTTAGTTAATTTGGAATAATTTACTAATATTAGATTTTTTTTATTTATTGTTATTTTTTTATTGCTTCATATTTTATTTTTATTTATTTTATTGTTTTAGTCTTATTCCTTTTATCGTTTTATTACTTAACGTCATTTTAATTTTTCATTTCATAAAAACATGTTATGGCTTGGCAATTAAATACAGAGAATAGGAGAATGAAATAAGGGTTATCTTTTTTCCCTCAGATCTTCTCAACTATATTTTTATCATATACATCTGTTATGTAATTAGTTTATATCTGTTATGTAATTAGTGTATTTCAGATATATCTGCTATGTAATTAGTGTATTTCAAGTGCACGTTAAGAGCAGTAATTTTAGCTCGAAATATCAATTATTCCGCATTTTCTCTCTTGCTTTAAACTGAAGAATTTGATGACAGGAGATAATGTAATTGTTTTGTAGCAATCACGGTACACTATATTATATTAATCATAAAATTTCTTACTGCTCTCTAGAAATGCTACAAAATCCTCGCGAATCTTTCTCAGTAAACAACGTAAAATATAACAAAGAAGCTTTAAGATAATTAGATTAATATTATGAGGTATATAAGCTAGACTGAACGAACTAAGCATAATAAGTATTGAAGAATTTCTGTCTGAATTATTATCGTGAGTCCAACTACTTAGCATAAAAGAATTAAGAGTAGCATTTGCTGCATAACATAAGCGATTTTGAAAAAAAAAATTCGGAAAGATGAAAATACTTCTGATTTTGCTTTAAAAAATCAGAATTTTGGTTGCCTTTCTTTACTTTAAAAATAATTAAGAACATTAAGCAGCAATTCAAATTAAAATAAAATATTTTCTTAGGATTTGATTTTTGTTTTAGAAGGCAGGCAAAACAAAGTATTATGATTTCAAATTCGTTCCTAAAAATCAAAAATGCTACCTGCATCAGCAGTGAATTCTCTTTCATTTGCACAAAATTTCATTCCCGTATTGTTCCTCGATATCAGTCATGATACGATTTACGCTTACTGAGAAACCGCTAATAAAAATACTTTTTCTTTTCTATATAATCTAAAAATAATTACTATCGAATATTGAATTTAAAATGTTATGCAAGTTTTTTCTTTCAAGTAACTTGCAAAGCTGGTGATAGATGTAACTTATCGAAACCTCAATATACCTTTGATAGTGTCTTTCTAAGAGAATCTCACTTACATTAAAATCAGAAAGAAACTTTCTACATTCACACCAGTTTCAGAATGGATCTCAATAAGATGAATGGGGAAGTAACACAAAACATGTTTTGTAATTCACATGCATTTAAAGTAAACTTCGGAAAGAGGAAGAGTGAAGTTACGCGAATTCTAGAATTCACATTCATTCCAGCGTGGATCTCAATAAAATAAAATGTGAGGCTAGGAGAAAAATTTGGGAAATTGTTTTATATTTCATTGGACGTCAATTAAATAAATGAGTAGCCAGTGGAGCTACAGGAAACCACAGGATGAACAGCTGTTCCGTCTGTAAGACTTTCAGCTTTTCTGCTCATTTAGCGGCTTTTATTAAAAACTTTCTTTGGATACAAACTTTTGATATAAGAGTTACTGGAGACAGGAGACCACTGGGTGAGCAACTGTGCCGCCAAGAAGACTTCAACTTTATTGTTCACTCAGTGGGACCATGTCATACAAGAGTTACAGGTGACAGGTGCCGGAGGACGGGGACGCCTGGTCTCTAACACAGGTAAGCAGGCATGTGTCCCGCGTCCTCCCCTATCTAGAAGCGATAACTGCCTGGAGCCCCAAAGAGGCTGCACTGGGAGTTCTTATGATTTAAAACATAGAGGTTGCAGTTCTGTACAGGGGCGGTTTCAGCTTTACATAGGTGATAGAATTACATAATGCTGTGATTGTACATAAGTACATATAAACATAAGGAAACATAGGAGAGAAACAGAGAGAGAGATGGAAAAGAAGGGAGTTGAGAAAGAGGAGAGAAAAGTTTGAGAGTAATGAATGTGAGGAAGAGTAGAAGAGAGAGGAGACGTTAAGAAAGAACAGGTGGACATACACTAGCAAAAGCAATAACAGTTACGCAAACATACCATACATAAACAGCACATACTGATTTGGGAGACATACCCTTGATATCTAATTATGTGAATAATACAATTTACAGAGGCAAATGTTAGCGCATTATATACATGCGATTTACTTACAGACACTTATAATATGTTGATATATAGAATATGTTACTATAGAAATTTTTGCAATACACCGATGCGGTATTTGCAGTACAGCACTTACGAATGCACAAGACTGGAGCAGATACACGATTTTTACAGATACGCGGATATTAATACCTACAAGTACACAATTCCTACAAAAGCAAATATGCTATACAGTCGCAAACACGCACGTACACATGCGCAAATACATGATATTTACAAATATGCTGACACTATTACTTACAGGTGCATGATATTTACAAAAGAAGATTTGCAATACAAACGCAAATACGTAATTACACATATACAAAACCCAAATACACGTTTACATTAAAAATCATATGCACGAATGTTGACATATGCATATGGTTACAAAAACGCTGACTAAAACCTGTTTGAAATTCAGATATATTTCAGAAGGAACTTCAGTAAGATTAATAGCAAAATTATAGAATTCATACACCAGTGGCAGAGCGGTAGAATAGACAGACAGAAAGAAGTACAGGGGACACCAAAAGATCGCCATGGGCAAAATTGGTATCGACCCACTGCACTAACCATCTATAGAAGTGCACCCTTACGGGGCAAGCTAACGCCATGCTCAGGCATTTGTTTACATTGCAGCATTCATAATAATTACATATTAATGGTGCACAATTTGCGTTACAGACAACTTATGCACTTAATGCACCATTAATGAGGGACATAATTTATCTGTAATGCAAATTATGCACCAAGCTGGACACTGGTATTTTGACCTTTTTTTTAAAGGCGGGCACTAGCCATTTTAAACTTTGGCCATTACTAAGGCCAGAAGCCATAGTCGTTTACTATGGAGGCATCTAATAGGCAACAACCAGAATTGCCTTCTGTGAGGGGACAGACAACTTACATTAATGCCTTCTCCGAGATTCGACTTTGGGCTCTTCGTTACGGCAATCAGAGCCATTAATCATTTTCCATTTGGACAACTTTCGACTTGGTTTCGAATAGCGCTGCATGGAAACTTCCGTGATTTTCGCCAAGGCTACTGTACAGAAAGTTTTGCTCGTTCAGACACGAAATCATTCAGCTTGCGACGAGTCTAACTCATACTCTACTCCAAAGTAACTACAGTAGAAGTCCATTAGTCCGGCATCCAACAGTCCGGAATGCCCGATAGTCCGGCATCGCTCCGGAAAATTGTAAAAATTTTGGTTTTCTCCAAAAGTGTGTCTTTAAAGCAAATAAAACCGCTCGAGAGCTATTCGGAAGTTTTCGGGGTAGTTCGACATCATCCGGAAGCGCTCGGCATTGTTCGGGAACAATTAGCGGCCGGCTAGTCTCAGCTGTCACAACAAATTCAGGTGCAGTGCAGCTCCGTTAACAATCACGAAGCGTCTTCGCCATTTTTTTGTGCGTTGGTGTTTTGTGTCCTTTCACATCGCAGTAAACGTAACTTTTGAAACTGTTTATAAAAAAAGTGATTTTCGTTCTAACTGTACAGTGACCATGTTTTCAAAACCTAAGCCTTCGAGTTCAAAAGGAGAGAAACGAAAACACGTAACACTGACTCTCAATCAGAAACTAGAAATCATCAAACGGCTAGAAAAAGGCGAGAATAGAAATGTTTTAATGAATGAGTTTAATATTGGCTCATCAACTATTTATGACATTAAAAAACAAAAAGATGAACTAATGAAGTTTGCTTCTCAATCGGTAACAACTGAAAAATTGGCTTCTAGAAAAACATTAAAAAAACCAAAACTGGAACAGCTAGATAGTGTATTGTTCAAATGGTTTAGTGCAGTACGTTCTGAAGGAAAGCCGGTAACAGGGCCAATGATTGTTGAAAAGGCAAAGAAATTCGGCCAAGATTTAGGAGTTGCTGAAAGTGAATGTAATTATTCTGATGGTTGGCTCAGAAACTTTAAGTTTCGGCATGGAATTCGAAGACTTGATGTAACTGGAGAAACCCTTTCAGCAAACCAAAACTCTGCAGAAAAATACAAAGACGAGTTTGAGAAAATCGTGGCTGATAATGATTTAACACCTGAACAGATTTACAATGCTGATGAAACAGGGCTATTGTGGCGATGTTTACCAACATCTACACTAGCTGGGGGAGGAGAAAAAGCAGCCAAGGGTTTTAAAAAAAACAAAGACAGATTAACCGTTTTGCTATGTGCTAATGCGTCTGGAAACCACCGAGTGACCCCTTTTGTGATAGGTAAATCTGCAAAACCCAGGGCTTTTAAGAATGTTACACACTTGCCTGTCCAATACGATGCTCAATCAAATGCGTGGATAACTGCCGCCCTCTTTAAAGACTGGTTTTTTCACCACTTTGTGCCTGAGGTCAAGGAATCATTCAAAAGCCTTGGTCTACCAGAAGATACTAAAGCCATCCTTCTTTTGGACAATTGCAAAGCCCATCCGCCAGTAGATGAGTTAGTTTCTGGAAATATTGTTGCTACTCTGCTCCCACCTAACGTAACATCTTTGATTCAACCCATGGACCAAGGGGTTATTCAAAATTTTAAATGCTTTTATAGAAGGTCTTTTATTCAAGGCCTGTTAAATGCCGACTGTGACGTGACTGATTTTCAAAAAAAGTTTACAGTAAAAGATGCCGTCTATGCTATTGCACAGTCTTGGAACCAGGTAAAAAATACAACACTCCAAAAATGCTGGAGAAAACTTTGGCCAGCTGCAAACCCTGCATCTGACCTAACTCTACAGACTGATGAGGAAGAAAACCATCAAGACGCTCTGACCAAAGTTTTGGATGTCGTTAGAAGTACTGACAATCCCTTGAAAAACCTGCCTGAAGATGAGGTAGAGGAGTGGCTTTTAATCGACGAGAATGAGCCTGTTGAACAAGAACTAACCGATGAGGACATTATCAACATTGTAGTAAACCCTCAGCCTACTCAAAATCTTGAAGAAAATGACTCAGATGCCGAAACGGAAGAAAAGGAAAAAATCAGCTGGGCAGAAGCTGCAGAATCACTAAATAAGTTTATCTCTTTTGCTGAGGCTAGTACTAGCTACAGTGCTTCAGAAATTATTGATTTCCATATCATTAGAAATAAATTTTATACTAAACGCCAAAAGTCAAGAAAACAAAAAGACATTCGTGACTTTTTTAAATCTAAGTGAAATATGTTTTACAGTACGTGTACATACATTATATGAAATGTAAAATAAACTTTGTTGTATGTATTTGCATACTGTATTTTTAGTTTAATTATTAACCTAATTGTTCTTATAATTACCGCCCGATAGACCGGAATTTTCGGTAGTCCGGCACCGAGCCGGTCCCGAACGTGCCGGATTATCGGACTTCTACTGTACCTCTTTGACAAACTAAATGTAATTGTGTCTGTTTCTCCTACAGTTGTAAGTTAAATGAAATTACCCAACTCCTGCGTTGGGGAGAACTTTGTTTCGTTGCATGCACCTCGTTTTTGCCCATGCGTAATGTGACAAAGAACCACTTTCTTTTAGGGAGTCCACGAAGGCATGCTTCCCTCCGACAGGTAATAATAATCCTCTATAATAATCTAATAATCCATCATCCAATTCAAACACTTGCTATTCTAAATTCACATTAATAAAATGAATTTTAAAAAGATTATATCATAGATTTGTAATTGAATATAGGATTAAAAGCATAATGCTAAGTAATCGATATTAAGTATGGTAAGGACACAAAATTTCTGAATAGAATATTTCTTACCATTTTGAACATATTTGGATAAATTTTCATCTTTACAGCCAGAAGTTCCAAAATTTACAATGGAACGAAAATAATAAATGATTTTCATTAATAAGATCAACATTTCGATTGAATTTAACACTTGTTTCGAAACAAAAACATTCGAGTAATATTTTCTCCCGCACATTCAGAAAAATAAGAGTGTCACACTGTTGAAATCTTTTTTCTACGCCTTCCAAGAATAAAATGCATTTTTAACATCTTGAAAACATGGGAAAGAAAGTACATTTTCAATTCGGAAAATGCAATTTCGAAACATTTACATCTAAACGCGCAGGTTTTAAAGTATCCCATTGCCTTCCCCGCAAAACTATATCAGAAGTAACAAAAATTGCGACGGCGATGGAGAGAAAATGCGATTTTTATTCTTTCACATCCTAAGTGGATAGAAATTTAAGTACGGCTTTGGTAGAGGAATAAAATTTACAAAATAACGTCCAATTTACTGAAATATAAAGGAAAAAGTTTTCAAACATTTTGTATGCCAGCCTGTTTCTAATATCGGGAAAAAATATATTCATTCAATGATTGCCTTTTCTGCTCGTACATTTCAATGAATTTTTGAGGTATTTAACTTTTATTCGACATACAGGCAATGCGAAGGATAGAATTTAAAATTTGATTTTAAAGCTCCAGCTAGAAGCAAAATATAGCATACTTAAATCTTAATTCATTCTTATGAGTAATAATGCTTCATATACTGGAAATAGGTGACAAAGGAGCACCATATCATTACTCAGTTTCTAAACATGCATAATCAAAATATCAGTTATGATACGTTAATACTGAAATGCATCTAAAGTTATTCAAAATGATTCATTGCTTCCAAGTGCATAAAGGCGCAATTTTTTGATGCTGTAAAAACATTAGTCTATTTGCGTTAAAGTTAATATAAATATGTAAATAATATAAGTAAACATATAAATGTAATGAATAGAAGAAAAAGACGGAGCAGTGTTGATGCGTCATCCGTATTGAAGAGGAAGAATTCTGGTTGCATAGTATGCTAGTATGTTGAGCTCGTAATATCTAAGAAACTTGGAAGTCGAGGTGGTTTTAATCCCCTCTTTAATTGAACTCACATTTGTGGCCACAGCTTACTTGGCCCTCTAATCGTGCCTTTCCAAAACATTTACATTTTTTAATACTGCTGCAATAAGAAGAGAGCGAGGGATATAACGTCCAAACAGCACAGAAGTTAATGCTAAAAGTGGCGCATTTACCCAATATGGAAGCTCGCCAAGAGGAAGGTTTCAGTTTAGTTTAGAAAAGTTTCAGTTTTCAAAATTGTGAGTTTAGGTTCCGAATTAGTTACGTCAAGAGTTACGCAGGCCATGCGAGACGGATTGATCTAGAAATGACGCAATCAAAAGAAGTTATTCCAATTTTTAATAGAGAAGGAGAATTAGGGGGTTAGATTAACGTATAATTTGGATTTACATATTTTTTATCTTATATATATATATATTTAAAACAAAAACAAGGAGATAAACTTTAAAATTATATGCAATTTCAAAATTTATTTTAAAAGTGTAACCGTTCTCCTATAAACGAAAACGCCGGCTAGATATAAAACGCATTTATTAACACAGTAGAGGGACATTTACAAGGAAAATATGCATCAGATCAGAACATACACTAAAATAGAACACCTAACGTTTAGAATTAACATTTAAAATTAGAGTTACAGAGACATAATTATGGAGAACCTAAAAAAATCCCTCCTCAGATTTAAATTTTCTAATCAATTTTACAAAATCTGAATTTAAATATTAAATCATTTCAAAAATGTGAAAAATTTAAATGTAAAAATTCTAAATTGTAATAAATTTCTCTTTGTATTCTGCTCTGCAGGCTTTTTAGATGTATGTTTTTTCCTTTTGCGTGGATTTTCAGCGTTGATGATTAATTATAAATTTATCAGTTTTACTTTGCATTTTGTCACTTTTTTACTGTTCCTACCAAATTTTTTTACTATGAATTTCTGTCATTTCATTTTGCTGTCGCACTGTAAGAAAAGTCGTGCCAATGGCAACCTCCATCCTGTTTCAATTTCACGCTAATACAGAAGCAGTTAGAAACATAACAGTAAAATGGATGCTCCCAAATTTTACTCATGGCAACCCTTGGTCGCTTCGTGCATCTTGCTGTGAAGGCGCCATGTTGAAATCATCTTTGGTTAGAGTAAAATGAAAGTAAAATTTATAATTAATTTTGGCTTATTAATATGTAAAAACGCTGTTTATTGGAATTTTATTAGTCCAAAGGGATTTAGTCCCGAAGGACTATTACTTTCGTTTTGCGATTTTGCGTCGATTCACTTTGAATGCCCGTTTCACTTTTCAAATTGTTGCCACTAAATGTTATCGCTCTGCATGTTTCTCGCATTGTGATAAAACCTAGAGCCATCGAATTTTGAATGACGTAATCCTACTGCGAATATGGGCATCTGGAAGCCCTAATTTTGAATTTGAAATTTGCTTTATTATCGATTTTATGTTTTGTAACATTTCAACGAATTTCTGATTAACAAACTAAATAATTTCAAAGCGAGAAATGGCAACACTGTACGGAAAAAAAAACATTTTTATCTCCAGCGCACGAGACGTACGGAAATTCTAAAGATATGTTCATTTTAAAATGATTTTGCGATATTGATTTTGAACTGAATTTTATGGTTTGAGTACGTAGTACATGATATTTAATAAAAAAAGGTAGCACACGAAACGTTAAAAAAACGCGCCTTTGAACGTAATTTAAAATCTGAAATCTTTCAGATTTTAAAAATTTTTTATTTGTATAATATCTTTCATTTTACGTGCTTCTTAATTTTTATTTCATTTTTACATCCATTTTCCCTTTATTCTTAAGTTTAAATATTGTTCTATACTCTCTATCTACACTATGATTATTTTTTATTTATTTTTGATATTAATAGCAATTAATTGTCTATCATCGCGTCAGAATTTTTTTTTACATTTCTGAAATTATTTAAGATTTAAATTCAGATTTTACAAAGTTAATTAGAAAATTTAAATTGGAATACGGATTTTATTCAGAAATGCAAAAAGATGAAACGCGATCCTCGAGAATTGTTAGTTGTTATTATAAAGAAATATCAATTTCCCTTGAAAATTCGAGATCTTTCTGCGGAATCAACAATCTCTTTTGTTTTAGTTGTTTACATTTATTCTTTATTAGTTTAGCATATCGTTAGCAATTCCAGTTTAATTAATTATAATTTCTAATTTTTGATTTTAACAATATTGCACATTGTAACTAAATTGTATTTCACATTTCACAGGCGATAATTTTCATATATATATATATATATATATTTGAACGTACAAGACTCAAACTTTATGTATTTATTTTTTATAAAGCGTACAAAATGTTCCTGAGTATACGGAGCGGAGGAACGTATAAAATGTAAGATATCATAAATTTCGTAAAATAAATTTCTTTAAATTCAAAAATGGGAAAACATGAATGATTGCATCGTTCAACAGCTTTGTAAATGCAAGTATATGAATAAGACCAATCGTTGCAAAATAAAGGCTAGTTTAGATTTTCTGCAGGGACGCTATTTAACAGATGCACTAAGTGCGACATTCACAAGATATGAGTTACGCTCACAGTGTACACAAGATCTATTTATAATAATTAATAATCTAATTATGAAATATTGCATTTGGCAAGTAAAATATTGTCAATTAAATTCATACCGTAAAGTAATCATAACTCTCAAAGCAAGGATATGTTACAATGATGTATCAAAATTCTATTGCGATTCCCCTCCGCTTTTGCTTTTACCTCACTTCACATCTTTATGATTCTGGAATATTGTGAAGAAAATTTTCAGTTTACATCCAAGATAATGTAATAATCACTATAATTCATCTAAAAGATTATACATTCTTTTCATGTTTTCTATTGGGGAGAGTTTAACAACATAACAATTTCTGACGTCCTTTAAACACTTACTACAGTTCAAGCAACCTATAAATTTTCAATCCAACTCCAACCTTCATACTTTTCTCCATTACGAAGAATATATAGCCCTTTTGGGTCCTATAAAAAGCTTTACGTGTGCTCCGATTTTCATACGATGATGAAATTAAAGAAACGTGCCATTGAAATAAATAATAATATCCTCAGATGGGTAAAATATCGTGGATCTGTTTTCATTTTACACCGCCTGAGGAATTAACGATATGGAAACATTCTTGTAATATTTCCGAAAGCAAAGGATGTATTTTAAAAAAGTGAACTCCTATCCATTTTACTGCTCAGAGTGTAATCAAAATAAATTGCTCTTGCTTTGCATTCTACAGTTACGATATTATGTTGAGATAAAACACTGTAATATTTTATAGATTTCATATTACTCTTTTCTTTGCGTTTACGATACCCTTTTCTAAACATAAATTCATACATTTACGCTTAATATCCAGGTTAAACTTGGCATTTCGAAATGTAAAGACAAGTTTCTTTTTATTATTCCTTTATCCGTAAATAATTGGTTTAATTTTCCTTTCGGTTAGTTTTGCCTCTCAGAATTATTGGTTGTTAAATCTAAAAGAAGATTCAGTCAAAAAAATCCTCTCCAAACATACAAACTATCATTTAGAGCGTTTATAATCAGGTCTCATATGCAAAATAACTAAACAACTGCATAGTTATATGAATGATTAGTTTACAGGCATGCAGGTTTTAAGATAAATGTTGTTTGACTTTTAAATCTAGTAGCGTTAATTTTTTTTCTCAAATTTAAGTTTCTCAAAATTGTTTTCTTAATTATAATATAAAAAGTCATTTTATATAGTCATTAGGATTCTTTTGGAAGCAAAAACCTCTCGAATACACTTCGAGCATGCTGACCACTCCCCCAAGAAGGCGCGCGAAGAAGGCGGGAGAAATACCTTATATACTCCCCCTTTTAAAAGGATGACAGGGGATTAGAGGACCAGTCGCGAAATCCTGGTGGTAGAGAATCATTATCCTTCGGGATCCACCACCACCTTTTTTGTTCGGGCGCCACTTGTAGATTCATTAAGATTTTTTTGGAAGCAGGAGATGTGAAAAATGATCAATGCCCTCGCCGGGACTCGAATCACGGAACTCTCGAACACGTGTCGAGCATGCTGACCACTACATCACTTAGGCATGCGAAGAAGGCGAAAGAAATACCTTGAACTTTATATCTTGATTTCTTTTCTTCCAGTATATATCCAGCTCGAAATCGGATGCATTAGAATCTGGCAAAAAATTTCATGTATAATGAATTGGAAACACAAATTTGCGTAACGTTTAGAGGGTTTTAAACCCTCCAGCCAGCAAGCCCGTATATAGTATACATACGACCTAAAATTTGTTTTCTAGTACCTTTTGATATGTACATATATGTGTGGATTTAAAAATATTCCCGAGAAATTATAGCAGTATATTAAAAGAAAAGGAGAAATCTGGAGTTTTACAAAATCTATGCATATAAAGGAGAATGCTGTGTATTTGTTAGTTTGTTCGCATTAGTGATTTGTGATCAATTATGATAAATGTTTGGCCACATTTTAATTGAAAATAGGTGAAATATTGGATGGAAATTGAGCTTTTACGACCATTTGATTAGGACGACGAAAATCATTAAAAACTGCATGCTATTGCTGCTGATATAATGAGAATTGGATTGTTTTTCTACCGAAATATTTTATGTGGGTTCCATATCGCATCAGACTGAAAAATGTATGATTATGAACCGTATTTTTTTTGCATCTTTATTAGGTAAGCAGTGGAGCGGATGTTAGATGCATTATTCTTAATCTAACTTAACTGGTATCGGGTACTTCCGCTAGTTAAATATAAACTGTTAGTTCAAGGTGTCCGAAAACTTATGGGATTCATTTTCAGACATTTTTGCATAATTTTTTAAATACTTTTTTTCACAACAATCAGTTCTTTAGAAAGATTATCAATAGCATCTATAAAAGGAAAATAAAGTCATTTGACTAATATTTAGTAACTAGTATTTGAAAATAAAACTGAAAACAAATGTGACTCACTGTATATCAACTTCGAGATCCGAGAAAACTTTTTTTTTATCCTAGCTGCTTGAAAGCATGTTATAATAATATTCAAAGAAAGGAAAAATCTGACGCTCCAAACTTTTCATCTCAAAAAAATGTAAATAAGAAGAAAAATGAAACGTCGTTTTAGGCGGGAGTCAAAACTGAACACTGAATTATTGCTTTTGAAGCTTCTTAAAAAATATTTATTCTGGAAGTATGGAAATTGAAAACTTATTATGCCTCTTCATAGCAAAATGCACTTATACAGTTGAAAAATGGCTCTGGAGAAGATTAATATATGTATAAACAATTTCGAATATCAGCGAATGCGCTGCATAATATACCGCGTCAAATCCCAAAAAAGTCAGCATTAATTTTTCCGAGAATTTCTAATCGAATGAATTCTTCCAATATAAAGGGAACATGAGAGAGTAACTTTCCGATTATGCAGTCTTTTAAATTTTAAGGAAGAAAGCTTTCTTTAGGAAAGCAAAATCTCTTTTATTTATACTTAAAATATTGTTCGCTTTGCTTCAGTGAGAAAATACGGCGAATTCTTGTCAAAGAAATAGAAAATTTCGTGTTCGTTTATCTTTCATGATGCCAGATTCCTACACTCTCTGAATAGCGTTTGTCGTCTGCTGAATGTGAAGTAAAAAGAACTGCGCTTCAAATGTAGTGTTTTCCGCGCCATTAAAATTCATTGAACATATTAAATAAAGGAATATGTTCCGAGACAATTTCAAAAATATTTCGCAGTTCTGTCAAAATGTCAGCATTCTCGTGAACTGGTAGATTTCCGCTTCTATAATTTTCTTAACAAATTTTATAAACTGAGAAAAAATGTAAAATAAGAAACAGATTTTGTTTTTTTTTAAATTCAGAAGAATATAAAACAAGAAATGGATTTTTTTACCAAGAAAAAAGCTTTCATTCAGAACTAAATAACTTTTGTCTCGAAAGTAAAGTTGGTTAAAAATGTTCAAACTAGTTCTTTCAACATAATCTTTTACATACACCAGTTTAAAATTGGTCTTTTTAATTTTTTAAATATATTCTGTGTTTCAGATGATATCCTGGAGAATTAATTAGTTAGTCCTAGAAGGGCTATTAATTTCGTTTTGGCATTTTGCTTCGATTCACATTTCAAAGTGTTGCCACCAAATACTACAGCCCTGTATTATATTTAAAGAAATTAAATAATGAAGAATCTGCATAAACGTATATATGTTTCTCGTCTTGTGATAATTTCATATTTTGTAAAACTTTAACAAATTCTTGATTAACAAACTCAACGATTGCAAAGCGAGAAATGGCAACACTGTACGAAAAAAAAAACATTTTTATCTTTCGGCGCGCCATACTGTGTATCGGAAATTCTAAAGATATGCTCATTTTAATATTATTTTGCGACATTGCTGTTGAACTGAATTTTATGATTTAAGTGTGAAAAACATGATATTTAATAAATAAAGGTAAGACACAAAGTGTAAAGTCCTTTTGGGCGTAATGTAAAATCTGAAAGCTTTCAGATTTTTTTTTTAAGATTTTTGTTTGTTTGATTATTAAATATTCATTTTAAACTATGCAATATATAACTTACAAGCAAAACAGAACACTACATTTGAAACCATCAAAAATGTAGACATTCATCGATTTGATGCCCTGGGAAAAGCTATGGATAGGATAACAGTCCGTTTTGACGATCTGATGAATAAGATACACTTAAAGCCGTTAAAGTCTGAGAAATCTCAAGTGTTATGTTTATGCGTTGAAAAATATCGAAGGTTAAACGGATTAGTTAAATTTCTAAGGCGATATAAACTTAAAAATTTATTTAATGCTTACAGCATTAAATGTTAATGTACGCAATCAGCTATTTACTAAATTAAATACATATGATTATACATCTCTGAGTTTTTGTTGATAATTATTATCAAAATGTCAATGGATTAAGTAAAGGGCAGTAATCTAAATTTATTAACATATAAGTTATTTTCTCCCTCCTTACTGCATGCCTTCGTAGTGTAATTGGAAGTACGTCAGGCTAGCACTGAAACTATCTGGCGCCCAAATCCACGACGAGGCATTTCACATTTTCCGTATTTCCACCTTTAACAAACCTAGTGATTCTACAGATACATTCATATGAAACACGCAAGAATTTCCATATTATTTTCTTACATTTCTTTTAATTTACTTGAACTGAAATTTTATTATCGAAAATCTGAAAATGTTACAAAAACTGAGTCCGATAGAAATAAAAAAAATTAAAATCACTTAATTTCTTTTTTAATTTATATTATTCGAGAATAATTTTTATATTATTAACTTGCGAATATTTTAAAGAAAAAAATATTTATATCGCAAACATTCAGCAAAGAATTATTGCTGAGTATAGTAATTACAAATGAATTCATTCTCTATCATAATTTTGCAGAAAGCGTAAAGAACATCACAAAGAATAAAACACCGCTTTGTGTTCAAAGTAAAGAACGGCAGGAACGTGTAAGCGCTACATCTAAGAAATGGAATATTAATTCAGGAAGTAAATTATCTCCAACGTAATTGCTAACAGAAGAGAAATGAGGCACTTAAAACGTATACACGTAAATGAATTCATAGATAAATGTGAGCTTACCCAAATATAAAGTTGGCATAAAAACGTGCAGTGAAAATGAATAGGATTTCACTGAAGAAGCACTTACCTAAAAGAGAAAAAAAGAAGATATTGTAATGCATACATAAAACAAAATAATACAGCGTGTTGCGATTTTAGTTAACGTAGAGCAATTAATATAAATTTCAGCTGGCGAAAGAAATCGTATTTTTACTTAAAGCAGTATGCTTACAGAGGAGTTGTAAGGGAAATCGCATATATATTATCTATATCTTACCAGATGCTAACTATTAAGCTTTCACATTCTTCTTTTACTCACTTTTTTTAGTCCAAAGGAGTGTCAGACCAAAAGTGGTATTTTACTCTCAAAACGGCATTTTGCATTGAATCACTTTTCAGATTGTTGTCACCAAATATTATTCCCCTATGTCATACTTAAAGAAATTAAATAAATGAACAATCTGCATAACTATACGTATATTTCTTGCACTGCGAAAAAAAAATAAAAACAATAGCACCTAGAGCTACCAAATTTTAATTCACCAAATCCTCCATCCGAATATAAGCACTTGGAAGACTGAATTTTTAATTTCGAATTTGTTTTATTATCTAAGGTATTTCTTTCGCCTTCTTAGCATACCTTCGTCGCATAGTGGTCAGCACACTCGGCGCGTATTCGAGAGGTCCGTGGTTCGAGTCCCGATGACGGCATTGCACATTTTTCACGTCTTTCTGCTTCAAATTAACCTAATGACTGCACATGTCTATATGAAATTCTAAATATATGCTATTTTAAAATAATTTTAGCCCAAAGTGGGCATTAGACGAACTGCACTTCAAACATGCATGTGTGTGTAAAGCAGAAAACGCCGCTTTGGTGTCATATAAAATCTGAATGTTTTCAGATTTATTTATTTTTTATTTCCGAAATGATAATTTTTGAAGTGGAGTTCTTTATATGGTTACATTATATAAATAACATTTAGAATAAATTTTATTGCTTCCTTTTTCAAAGCTGCCATCGCGTGATCCTTTGGCGATATTTGAAATTTGCACATTATAGATCAGGTGATTAAGTTGCCAGTTTTGACCACTAAGCACAATTAGATCATTAGTCCTCTCGTGGCAATTACTTATTGTCCATTAAGCTTTGAATTATATCTTAAAAACAAAGCCTCAGGCCCACTGGCAATAGTCATTTGCGAAATGGGAAGCTTCTTCGTTTGACAGAATCATTTCGCGCCATTTTCATAAAGTTTAATTGTTACGATGTTATAACTCTATTGTTTCTGATACATGGAAAGGATTTAGATTGGAATAATGAACAGCAAATGCAAAGGAAAACAGCTTTGCTAAGCAAATTACCAAAGATATCTTTCCAAAATTCTTACACTTATATATAATTATTATTCTTACACGTATCCTGAAATAAGGAACTAAACAGAGATGACGTTCCTTCTGAACGTAAAAAAAACGAATATATCAAAATTTTTTTAAATTAGCAAGCGAAATTAAGTTACAGTTTTCTGTTATTAAATCTTAAAATGAGATGTAATAATATATTTTGAAGCTACGTTAGATCTGGAGTCGCTACTATTACAAAATTTTCATCCATCTTTTGGAAGCTATTCGCTGTATTTTCACTTTCTATATTCTGCTCAAATCCAGAGAGAAGTATAATGATATTTGAATGAAATAAATATTTTCCCCTTACGTAACTCCTTAAGATCCAAACAGCATCATCGCATTAATTAAGGGTTATCCTACATGACATCAGCGAAAAAGCGGCCCACCAACGGCCTAGTGGGAAAGTCACTGCACACTGGTATTCGCATCCCGGATGGGCGTTTTCGTGGTTTTCGCTATGTGTAATGTGTATACTAGCCAGTTTCCCTTAAAAAAGTCCTCTACGAAGGCATTTCTCCTTCTTGGGCAGATAACCGTCGAGGCTTTGTTGTAATCGCATAAACTAAAATCAGTGAAAAAGCTATAAAGAGCAATTTATTTTTTAGAAGATACCCAGATTTGAAGGTACTCCAATTGCTCGAATTTTGAAAATGGAAAAGTTAAAAAATTATCTATTAATTGTGTAGAATTTAGGTTAACTGAATATGGCAAATCATTCGAAGATTATCTGCTATAGATAGAAAGAGAAACCTTCGTGAACGACTTGTTCAGACAAACAGGCTTGTATAACTTTACTAATGGGGAAAACCACAAAAGCAAACTATAAAGCGAGCCCGTTTGCTAAAAATTGAACCCTAGTTTAACTCCCGGTATTTAGACATCTAAAACACTCTGCCGTTGGTGCAGCTACTTTATCCAATTAACATAAAACAATTGAAGAACAGCAATTCATGATGTAACAAATATTTTTAAATGGCATGTGAAATGAAATCAGCCACAGTCTTTTAATGATTTTTAATTAAAAGGTTATGAAAAGGCAAAGTGCTTCGCTATCTGCAGGCATTTTAGTCTTTTCTAGAGGCGGTCAAAATCCCCAGCATTCTCATTAGACAAAAATATAAAAATTTTTACAGTGACGATAGACTTCTCTAAGACATCAATTATAAATCAAAGCCACAAAAAGAACTTTCAAAGATAAACCGAAACACGGAAAGAAGAACGTAATATCCAGACATAAAGAGTAAAAGAAAGACGACTTTACAGAAACTAAGCAGATTCTAGAGTTAATTACGAATAATTACAAGTACCTATCAGGAAGAGGTTTGACCTGATTACAGAGCTGACAGTCATGACACATGATATCAGAAATGCGCTGGAAAAGCCCTTGAATTTCAAAAGTTTTGAATATTTGTTTTTCTTTCTGAGATAATAAGGACCCTTTGGTAAGAAATTGATATGATTTTGAGCTCTGTTCTCAGTTTGGCAATATCAACATTTTGCTCATAATCACGATTGTTCAAGGGCAGTTATATCACTATGTAGTCCCATAGAGCAACAGGGTGGATGACTATACTGGAACAAAGATTTCTCTAAACCTTATGTTTCATGATTGATTAATAGATTAAATAATATTGATCTGACAACCAACATCTTATATTGCTTATTTCGCTGGGAATATATTCTTAGATATATGGACATATTCTTAGATATATGGTATTTAAACATCCCAAACTGCCGCCCAACTGGCTTAGTGGTTAGTGACTCCTAACTGCCGCAGCGATGGGCTAGGGATCGAATCCCGGAGAAAGCATGGTTGTAAATGTCCATCCCTTCGTAGGAGGCAGCGGTGGCCATCTATTAAGTGCTTCCATAATGAAATGGCCACCGCTTTCGGCCGTTGTTAAATAAAGAACCAGGCCACTCAAAATAATATCCCAAACTACAGTGGCTTAAAATACAACTTCACTGTTTAAAATAATGTTTATCATCAGTATCAGAGCTTACAAGTATTTCTAATGACTGAAAGACGGAAGTCGTTCTATGCATAAAATTGATTAGAAAGTTTTCAAGCCATTCTTACCATTGATTTGTTTTACTTATAACTCTAGAGAGAACTTTTATTCAAAGCAAACGATTTGAAGTCCAGTTTTCCTTAAATATAATAATAGTTTGAATATAGTAACGCAATATGTAGACATTGAATAACCACTACAAAAAAATGATTTAATTACATTAATAAAAGCTTTCTTTAAATTTGAAATTTACTAAAGGTATAATTTGAAATTTTGTGAATGGTTTATGATATTTTCTGAGGGAAAAATGGCTAAAGCATTAATAAAGCAGTAAAATGATGAGCAACAACAGCCACAAAAAAAATATAGGAATACAAATTAGTAAATAAATTAATAAAAGGTGGTTCACATAAAAATAAAATTATCAAAAAACAATCAGTGGCAAAATGCATGTAAATATGTGCTATGTGCATTAAAATTAATAATTAAAAAATTATGTAACAATTATTCTTACGTTTTACTAGTACTTAGATTTGGAGTTAAGCGATGCATAGCGGTACTAATGAACATGCCACTAACGTCTAACTCCTTAGCAAGCTCTCGAGTGGTTGCATACTGACCTTCTTTCACAAATTCAGTCAGCGGACTTCATTAAGATCAGTAGGCCGGCCAGAGCACTCTCTTTCTCGAATGTCATAGTCTTTGCTTTTGAACTTTCGGTACCAGACCTTCACAGTATCACATGGTACACCATTAGTATGAATAGCTGTAAGCATAATTTGCTGACATTTTGTAGCTGACTTTTTGCTACATAATTGGAAGTAAAGGAAGGTTTTAATCTGGTATCACGATAGTTCGATTTCAGCGAATTTCAAAACGAGGTGTTCTAAATCAAGTCTCTTCCTTTTAAATACTAAAAATTGTTTGACAAAATATGATTAAACATGCCAACGAGATCTCTTTGCGCAGACCATATTTGTGGTGGCGGGAAACTTTTGTTAAAACCCGTTATTTTAATCAATATTTAGAAAATGGAATTCGAAATTGAGTTAAAATTTAGTCAGTTGTTTGAAATTTAGTTTGAAATTTTATCCAGCTTCCCAGCTACTCTCAGCGCTTCGCATTCAATTTGAGTTTAAGACTACTGCTTTGTAGTACAGTGGTAAGCATATATCAGGAAGTGAAGTACTACAATGTAGAATTTCAAATTAGACAAATAGAATAATTTTAAACAGTGAAGATTTTGAATAAAACCCTTCCATTCTGAGGGCGCTTGCTTCTGCAAAAAGAGGGATCTTCCAGAGCTACACCTCCATATGTACAATTATAGTGAAATAAGGGTATGGTATTTTTTGCACGTCATTTTTACGGAAAGTATACGAATAAAAATATTAACATTTTTTTTGACACATTGTCATATTTTCCTCACGCTACTTTATCGAAAACTATAGGATTCCAAGTGCACTGAAAATAAACTACCAGAATCATAGTACTTTTCATTCGTTACTTTTACGAATATTATACGAATTCTAAAAACATTGAAAAAAGCTATAAATTCAGAATATGTATTGAAGTTTCTAAAAATTTATATCCGTTGTTAATCTCACTTTGCTCAAGAAAGAGTAAGCAAACTTTTTTTTTTTGTTTTCAACAGAATTTGATATTATACTCTGCTTAAGAAAAAAATAATAAGCAACGAAAGTCGGCGTAACGTTAGTAAATTTGAAGAATCATAATTTCAGAAATTAAATGAACTTTCTGTTCAGCTGCTGGAGTGACCAGTATTGCCAGACCTTGAATTTTTTCGCAAATTTACCATTTTTGACAAAATTGTTTTACTAAAAGTTATGTCTACGCGACTGTGAGAAATTTTTTGCGACTTCATCATTTCCTTGTGCTGCATTTTGCTATATCAAAAAAATTTTAATGCATTAGAAAATGCTCATTTGTTAATATTATGTGTATTGAAATAAATTTATAATAAAAAATAATAATTTATTTATGTTTGAATAAAAATTCGCGAATGACAGTCTTGCAGTCGAACACATGACAACTTGTTGACAGTCTTGAACACATGACAGAACACATGTGCTCTCGTTTCCAATTGAAGTAAGTTTCCAACTGGTATTTTCCCGTGTTTAATCGATTACTTTCTTTGATCTCTTGATAATCTATGAATAGGATTTTAAAGTCAAGTTATAGATGTGGTATTAGTTAAAGTATAAACTACGAGTAACGTGCAAAATTTCAACGTTGCCTTTTATAATGCTAAACTCCCGCGTTTGGGAACTGGTTACAAAGAATGAAAATAGATAAGATAAAAGCATATTACATGCTATATAAATTTGAACTGAAGGTAGGTATAAAGAAAACCACCAATTCCAAAAAATTATAGTGTTAACAATCCAGACGTGAGAGAGTACGTATCAACGGATATGAACAAATTAATTAAAAAGTAAGAACTTAATCGAGAATTAAAGAAAGAAATGAAGATTTAAACAATGGAAAATTAGCAATATGGTTTTAATATTTTCGTTAAAACTAATAAGTATAATATAATGTCCAATAATGGAATTACAATTCGTAAATGATGGAACTTTACAAATGGAACTATGATGATGTCTCGTACAAAACGAGCAAGAAACAAATTATCTTCCATAACTTAATAGCATAGGGAGACTGATTTTGTGAAAACGTCAGAGGCCATGATCGCTCCCGTGCCTATAACATCACAAAAACATCACGTAATCTCTGATGTCACTTGCTACTTTCTCCGACTTTTTGATTCTTCTCTTCCTACTTTCGCTCAGCAGTTTCTGGCAACACTGGGAGTGACGAAAGGAAGACATGTGTCTACGCAAGAACAACAGAGAAAAATTCGAGAACTCTGTTGCCAAATTATGTAAATAAGAAACACTGTCGTTGGCTGTTGACCGAAAAAGGAAAGAAAAACAACTTAAAAACAAATACTACTTGAAATGCAGACAATAAAGATGGATTAAACATGTAATCATTACCAGAACTACTTCTGCTAGTTAGAGCTCTGTTTCTCGAAAGGGAAGGTAAAAAAAACTTATAAGGATTTTCTCCCGCCTTGAATCATGCCTTCATGGTATAACGGTAGCACACTCGGCGCGTATTCGAGAGGTCCAGGTTCGAGTCCCGGCGAGAGCATTTCTCATTTTTTATGCCTTCTGCTTCAAAATAACCTAACGACTTTACAAACTACGCTTACTTTTGAATGCCCACCGTTCCCATGAATAGCTCATACTGCTCTCGTGTAGATAATATCCGATTATAAATTCCTGTTCTTGATATTCTTCATAATGATATTAATGATTAAAAGCTTTTTTCTTAGATTATTAATAAAAATATTATAACTGAGCCTTTCAGTTCTTTTTGACCTAGAACACGCAAACAATTCAATATATGCAACCGAAACACGAGCCAGAGAGCAATGAAATTTTTCTCTTTTAATTTTAAATGTATGTGTATTACGTGTTTCACTAGCCTCAAAAGAATGTGAATCCTAAATTTAAGAATGGAATTTCAAAATAATTTGATACAAAATATACTCAAAAATAAGCCTTTCGTCAAACATGACATGCTAAAAGTGAATGTTTCGCATTTAACATGAAAAGAAGTCTGAACGTTTTTTAGTTCGGATAAAAGACACTTTTGGTACACTACTCAGTTTGGTTTAATCGAAACCAAACTTGCGATCTGTTTAAAATGAAAGTTTACTAGCTACGAGTTCGAGCGTGGCCAGCTTAATACACATTCAAAGAACAGCAGTTAATGGAAAACGTATCGCTTTCAGCAGACGTTTATAAATTAATTGCTGCTTCTGAATGATAGCATACTAATTAATTATTCAATAATAAAATATTTGCGTTCAGGTATTAGGCTAAACTGCCCTTTGTGAATGGGTAAAGTTATTCAGAATAAATTAAATGCGATGAATCGAATAAAAATTCTTGCAGTAAAAGAGATGAAACAGAATTGATATCAAAAGGAATTCATTTCTAATCCAGCGAAAATAAAAATCATGCTCCTGCGTCGTTGCATTTACGACTTCATCTAACTTGAATGAAGACACGTGTATCACTACTATCCCGAAAAGAAGCTCTCGACTTAACGTAAATAAATGGCGTTTGTTTATTATTCAGGTAAAAACCCATCATTCCTTTCAAAGATAAACATTTTCTCGCGATCTAAGAGCGTTATTAAAGATTCAAGAGCGGCACTCTTCGATTAATCGATTCTGGGCGAAGGTGATCTCAGGAATCGATTATGGATAAACAGCATGGCGGATGAATGAGTTGAAGAACACAGCGCTCTTGAAATAAAATTCTGTAAAATGCAAGGTATTTAGAAAAATGATGTACTTTATGATATCAGAGTATTTTGCCTCTAGAAATAAATTAATGCCTTTTCATGGGTTTAAAATTGCATAATTCGGTAATTTTCCATCAAAGCTAATAATGAGATATTTAAAGGATTTCTCAAGGTTCCTAATATAAGGAAGTAACAGATTGAAATGATATATTTGTCTGTGATGTTTAATTTGAACTTCAGAAGAACAACTTTTCAGAAAATAACTGCCTTTATTTTGGAATTAATTTAATAAACAAAGGAATTGCATTGTGAGCAGCATTTGAAAATTTTGATTAGCTTATAAGCAGTTTGTGCACTTATAGGAAAACTTTTTAAACTTGCATAGCTGTGTTAAGTAATTTATTATTTCATGTATCTTTAAATCAATTAACATCACTTACATTTTTCATATTTTAGTTCCTGTATACATTTTTTCAAACTCTACTGCCATGTCAGAATTGGTTTTAGAAAGAAGAATTCTAAAATTTGCGAGAGCTATAACAATTAAAAACAGATTATGGTTTTCAAATTATGTTAATTAAATTTTCAGAAACACTTTTGAATCTTGCTGACTTATCGTCTTTGTCCCTCTGAAGTTAAAAAGAAAGTTAAAGCAAATCATTTATAAATTTTAAAAAATCTTTTGGAAGTTTTCATGAATGGACGCCTTATAACTAACTCTGTAGTGCAAAATTGATTTATAAAGTGTACTTCTACTTAACAGTTGCCAGAGTAATCGTAACATGTTGTCAAGTCATTGCCCTTATTTATCAACTGTCAATATTGTTGCGTGCGTATGGGTTCGTAATAGATGGAATGCGCGCAGAACTGATGATAGCTTGATAAAATTTACTTTTACAAATATAAAATAAACACTTTGCAGTTCTGGAACTTTTCACAAAAATACACGTGCAGCTCTTCCCAGTATCACACAATACAGTCAGTAATTACACTTCAAACTATTAAGAACGTTAAACGCAACGCAATGCAAAGCGCACCTAAAGGGCGAAGCTGACACGGAAATATCTCAATACTTCGAAATCACGCTTAACTAAACAACTACTTAGAAAATGATGCTCTTCCTTGGTGTTATACAAGTTTCCACTGGTCGATGGGAGATCTTTAACACCTTCCACTTCTCGAAATAGCTGAAAGGCATATGAGAGCCGGATACGGTTACAGTTGCTCTTAGGGATCAAGTACAGTTATTCAATTACAATAACCATTACAGTTATACAAAGACTTGACCAACTTAGCCGCCAAATCCATCGTTATCTTGGTGATATCTCTCCAATTTAGCGAGGTAACCATTTACTGGGTGTTAAATACATTTGCCCCTGTATTGTTGTGTTTCAGGCTAAGCTTTCCATCTTCAGATTTTATGTTACATTATGTGAAAAATACTATAATTTTAAAATAACTTCACTAAAATTATTTACATATATACAAAAGTTTGTAACAATGTAAAACACAAGTCAGAATACAATGCAAATAAAATTATATAGTCACTTCTGGCGGTTTGTAACTGAAAATTACATTACAAGCTAAACGGATGGTTTGTATTATAAAATTATTACATGATGAACTGCTTACGTTATACACTCTTTTGCAAGAAAATTTGAAGCACCAAGAAGGACCTTTACGATCGTGACGAAATTTGGTATGCAAAAACATCTTAATCGAACATGCAAATGATAAAGGTTTCAAGGCAAATGACCAAGAATTGCGATCAAAACGCGCATTTCTAGTGCGCAATTTGCAAAGTACAAAACCAGTAACAGAGGCGAAAAATTTATCTTTTTTTGTTGCTGCCATTGTAATTCCGTAAAGAAGCAACGAAAGATGCCATTACGACGATATCGAAGACCTTACGGACAACTAAACGACTTCGAAAGTGGTCGCGTTTTAGGGTTGCGTGAAGCTGGGTGGTCACATCGAGCAATGGCACCTGCAGCGTACAGACACTGCGGTGCAAAGATGTTGGCAGCAATGGTTGCTACAAGGAAACTGCCGACGAAATGAAGGCTCTGGAAGGCCAAGGGGCATAAATGCCAGACAAGATAGGATGATTGTTCGCCATCTCGTACGGTATCATTGGCGACTATTCAACGCATTGCAGCCACGTCTATATCTCCAGTGGTACCTTCCACCATGTCACGGCGCTTATCTGAGGCGGGGTTAAGCTCACAGGGGCCTTTAAGACCTTTGCCTTTGACCCCACAACATCGGCGGACTCGTTTGCACTGCTGTCGTAGCCGATCATCATGGTTGCCATCAGACTGGCATCGTATAGCGTTCAACGATGAATTCCGCTTCAATCTTCAAGCAGATGACCACCGTTTTCGTGTCTGGAGAGGACGAGGCCAGTGGTCCCAATCAGCCTTTGTTTTACAAAGCTATGGAGCTATAACCCTGGTGTGATGGTGTGGAGCTATTTCTTATTTCAGCAGGTCATTTTTAGTCATCCTCCATATATCTTTAACAGCTCAACAATATGTTGATACCATCCTGTGGCGGTTGCATTTCGCTTCATGGTACGTCATCCTAGGGCCATTTTCCAGCAATATAATGCCAGGCCACACACCTCTGGCATATCTCTAAACTGTCTCCGTGAGGGTGAGACTACTTCTCGGCCAGCAAGTTACCAGACCTTTCAGCGATCGAGTATGTCTGGGACATGGTAGGCCGCCAGATTCGGGCACTACAAAAAATCTCAGATCTACAGTGACAACTGATGAATGCCTGGCAGAATGTGTCACAGGATGACATTAGGAACCTCTACCACTCCTTGCCTCGACGAATCCAAGCATGCATTGCCGCCAGGGGCGGTTCGACCAACTACTAATTTGAACACTCAGTGGGTGATTGTGACCAGTGAACACTTACTATGTCCTTGATTTTTTAATCATTTTATTATATGTGTATGAGCTATATGCATATAAAGCAACCACTTTCTTCCACTAAGAGTACTGCCGAGAAATTATTCATAAAAATTCCTGGAAAATCTTTAAAATTATAAAGGGAGTTAGACTTGTGTTCTACTTTTAAACTATTCTGCATGAATTTAAATTTCTGGTCTTCGTGAAAACTGTGATTTTAGCCAAGAAATATAGTAAAGGGTTTAAACTTGGCGTACAAGTGCAATCCTTGTATGCCGCATGAGCTGACAAGGGCAGACATTTTCGGGCCTGCACTAATCTGCTCGAATATCAATGCAAGGACAAAATTCTGGACCGGATTGTCACTTGTGATGAAAGAGGATTTACTTCAACAACACAGGCCGAAAAGGCGAGTTACTCTGATACACACATATAAACATAATCCATATATGCTTCTAATGTTGTTTATATTTGTATTTTAGATCGTCATTCCTGAGATGGGATGATTAATGCCCTTTTTTCCCTCTTAGTTTTTTGGTGTTGTTTCTCAGAGCGCTGTTATGTGTTACATATGTACTTTGGGCTGTATGTTAACGCAAGTTTCGAACTCAATGCTCAATGACTGCTGAAATATTTTCTAGTTCTATACTTTTTACGTAATAACCGCTGTATTGCAACACACTGGCCAATGAATGTATGCTGTATCGATATGTAGAAGCATGGTAGTTACATAATTAAAATGTACTGACGGGCCGTATAAATTACCTCGGGACTCCCATGGAGTCCGCAGGCCAACAGTTTTAGACCAGTGTTGTACAGTACATTACTATGTATAATTTTAAAAAATTATTTTGAAATTATTAAAAATACATACATTATTTGAGCGTGTTCAATGGCATACTGGTAAATAATATACCATTATAGTGTAAAAACAAAAGCCTTGAAGACTGGCGATAGCTCCTGAATAGGCAAAGTTAGTCAGTGTGAATGTTTATATTAGTGTTAACGTAATATCATTTAACGTAATTTAGAGCGAAAAACTGAAAAATTCCATTACAGCATATATAAGTTTAAAATTTATTCTTTGATAAAATTATATAAAATCTACTGGAGTTATATGCCAAATATAAAGGAATACATACAAGGAACCATAAATGGTTTGGCCTTACTAACACTTGGCTAATGAAATAAATTCAAACTAACCACAAATCATATCAAGTTATTTCACTGAGATGTCTAACCGCGTGAAATATTTTGTAAGGCATCCTTCAACTTATTAAACTAGCACCTACTTATAAACTGCAACAGAAAGTTATTTGTTGGAGAAAACTTAAATAGTATTACGTACGCTTCAACTACTAAGAAATTTTTAAATTAAGAACACATGCTTTATGTCATATAAAGTAACTTTAATAAGAATTTTCCGGTATCATAGCATAATGAGGATCTTAATAGCCTCAGTCAGCCATTTTGAAAAACGTTAATTAAGCAGCATTCTAACGAGCAAAATTCTCTGTGCTCTGGATAAGAGCGTAACTGAAAAGTTTCGCTCTCATGGTTTAATTACCACCAAAAATAAATAATTCTGTTTCGAGTTTTCATCACGTATTGGAGTATAGTAAAATACACTCACGTTTGTGAAAATTGCAACACCAAGAAGGAATCGTCATAATTGAATGCAATTTAATACACAGTTGAGTGGTAGTGGTACAAATAAATGATTAAATGTTCAAAGCAAACAAACAAGAACAAGAGATCAGAATCAGTATTTTGTGTGGCCACCACGCGCCGCAATAAGTGCTGCTACACGACGTGGCATGGAGTCAAACAAAGTTTGAATGTCTGACTGAGGAAGAGCATTCCATATCGTTTGTACGCGTACCCAAAGTTCGTCTGCAGACGCAACAGGACGAGGATCACGAGCAAGACGCCGACCAATGACATCCCACACATATTCAATTGGCGACATATCCGGGGAACACGCAGGCCAAGGAAGAAGCTGTACCTGCTGCGCTGCAAAGAAGGATTTAACAATCCGAGCAGTATGAGGGCGGGCATTGTCCTGTTGAAATACAGCGCCTGGCAAGCTTTGAAGGAAGGGAACAGCTTCGGGCTGTAGAACTTCACGGATATACCGGTTGCTGTTCAGATTGCCCACAATTCGTAGCAATTGAGATCGTCTATGATATGCTATGGCGCCCCAGACCATAACTCCGGGTGTTCGTCCACTGTGGCGTTCGATAATGCACTCCGGAAGGTGGCGTTCACCGGCATAGCGTCTGACACGAATGCGGCCATCATGGTACCACAAATTAAAGCGGGATTCGTCAGAAAACACGACATGCTGCCAATCAGCACGCCAGTCTCTATGCTGATTGGCCCATTGTAGCCGCAGGCGGCGATGGTCGTGCGTTAGGGGGATCCTGTATAAAGGAGTCCGTGCGCGCAGTCCACACTGCAGCAGACGTCTACGAATTGATGAAGCACACAATGAAACACCTGTAGCTATTGACCACAGTGCTGCCAATTGTCTAGAGGAAGCTGTACGGTCCGTCCGCGCCATGCGGACCAGGTGTCTATCATCGCGAGCTGACGTCACATTTCGGGGTCCACTCCCGGATTTCCGAGTTGTCCGACACTCGTCCGTCCACTGCTTCCAAACGCGCATCACTGTGCTGCTGTTACGCTGCACACGAGAGGCTACTGCACGATACGACAATCCAGCTTCACGAAGGCCGATGATTCTCCCTCGTTCAAACTCTGTAAGTTGTTCAAATCTCGCTCTCTTTCGTCGACGAGGCATAAGTACAGATTGAGTTAACGTTTACCACTAGCAGATAACCACCGATAACCATACACGCCTCGCTACAGCCGTCTATTTATTCGGATCCATCAGCCGTTCAGAGGGCGCTGCTCAGCATACGCATGCGCTACGGATTTGCAATTCTAATCATTTGCATATCATGCGCTACTTTGCATTTCCTGAAAATTTCAGCTCACTCGCGTAAGTCCTTCATGGTGTTGCAATTTTCACAAACGTGAGTGTATAATATTTATGCTACCGAAATGATTTCCGAAACGGTTTCGAATTCAACCATAATATATTTTCAGGAGCAAAATTAGCTAAAGCAGTGGTAATTGAATTTACACTATTATTTTGTGGCCTAGTTACTTGATTCATAGCGTTCGAAATGTCTTTTACGTATAACATCGCTTTTATTTCAAAAATATTACAGTCAAATATCACTAAAGCAAATCGAAGACTTCAAATGAATTAATATTTGATTCCTTGTAACTGATATATGAAAAATTAGTGATTTAGTAATCGTAAAAGTGGGCATATGAATCCTGAAAAAAAAATTATTATCATCCTCAAAGCTACTGTGAGAAATAAATGATAATTCTGACTAAAAATCATATTAAATTTTTATTACAATTATTATTTTGTGCAGTTATTAAACCTTATTTCTTTTTTCTAGTTTGCCAATGATATCAGTAACACATAATAAACTAATTAATATAAATACTGCGATTCAGATTCTTCCTTCCAGAAACTTATTTCTCTTTAGAATACACGCTTATAAATACAAATCATAGTTTTACGCGTAATATAAATAAACTGTATACAAATAACAAAATATATTAGTCGATTTATCTTCAACTTTTATTCAGAGTCTAAGTTCAAAACCAACTGCAGATTAAATAAACTTATTTAATAGTTTTGTTCAAGAACTGAAAAGACTATCAGTGCCATTTGTCCATTTTGTAAAAACTAGACTAGATTAAACCACAAATCTATTAATGGTACAACAAAGTATGATCGCCCATTTAACAAACTGGTCCATATTAGATCAAAATTATGAATTTTGGAATATTTTGGATTGCAAATATTATACATTATACGACTGATCATGGTTAGGCCATTTCTTCCAACATTTACAAGAAAAGTTCTTTCAGGAAATAGCCATAAAGTTTAGCTATGCTAAACATTAATAAAGATGTACAATTATCAGTCACATTTCGCTACTGAATAGAGTGTTATATAGATGGTTAAAAAAATTAATAAAATTTCAACCGCAAAGACAAATTTTCAAAAACAATTAATGATTTTACTTGTTGATTTCCTTCAACTAATTTCTTATTTTACCGAAATTTCAATCCGCGCCTCTAAGTTTTACACAAATATTACATTTTATTACGTTTGTTGTTGTTTATTTAATAGTTATACATATTATTAGGAAATCATATTGTTGGGAATGGCGAAATTGCTTTTGTTCCGCCAATTACAATTATTTACCGTTTTCGAACTTTTACGCTGACCAAAATCAAATTGTTGTTCATGTAACATACATTAAAGCTTTGATAATTTTGTTCGATGAGCCTGCTATGTGCTATGGCCCACCATCGTCCGAGCGGTAAAATGACTGAGCACTGGAATTTCGACACGGATTCCATTATAGAAGGTGGCTGCGTGGAGGTTTCATGGCTTTCCCCGTATACCAGCCAGTTTCGCTTAGAATGTCCTTAAAGAAGGCATCTATCCTCTTAAGCAGATAGCCGTTGCACCAAACCAAAGCTATGCTCTAGATATTTAACCAGTAACAATTGTTAAAAATATGATATGACATGTGATGGTGTATATACCTTTTCGTACCACGTGAGTGACTACGTACATACGTTTTAAATTGGAAGTCTTTTGAAAGTTTGCAGCATTTTTACATTCTCAAGGATAAAATTTCTAGATTTTTATGTTATGTAGTTTTCCAAATTATAATTCAAGTTAATATGCACACAGAAAGCGCAAATTATTTCCTTCTTTATCCAATTCGTTTTATTTTTCTAGAATTTTTTTTATCTTTCTAAGAAGTATCGTTTGAGAACTCAAAAGATCATTTTGAAATTTCTGAAACACCAAAAAATAGCACCTCATATCAAAATATGGTTATTTGTTACGCTTCGAATTCTGTTTAAGGTGATTAAGCAGCGTAGGTTTCATCAGGATGTAATTCCAAATGACAAGACTCATCTCTATTTTTCTTCTTAGATCCACGTCATAAGCTTGTTCAGAAGAAAAGCAGGCTTCCGAAGCGATTCCAAAATACGCTACCAGTAGCTAGTTTGTTAAGGTCCGTATTCATAATTTTATACATATTTTTCTTGTTTCTTTTAGTTTCTAACAGTAGTGTTCTAAAAATTTATGTTTCTATTAGCAGTGTTATTAGAATTATTTAGGTAAAAAGGAACCAAGTTACTAGAGTGCCTTTAATATTACAGGAATTTAAACTGCAGTAGTATTACATTGTTTATGCATAATGGGTCAGCTTAGGAAGACGTAGAGGCTTTTGTCGTAGCCTTGGAAGCGGATACGAGAAAGAAACTGCGATGTTTTATTTTAATTTGCCTTTTTCTATCTGTTCTCATTCCAACTTCCAGTTAGAATAAGCGCGCGTTTCAGCTTTATGCTAATTTGAAGTAGAGCCAAGTTGCTATTTAAGCGAGAGGTAGGAACCTTTCAGTGTGAGAGAGCTTTTAGTCTCACACCACTGTTACTCTGTTCAACGTTCGCCTGACCAGCTAGTATTAAAATTCTACGCCGTAGCGCTGTTACGCTGTTACTTACTGAAGTAAATCTATGTGCGTTAGTATTAGTTAAATCTTGCTACGCACCCTTTAGCATAGAGGCCAACCTCGCGTTCCTAGCTCTGTGAGCAATGACGACTTAATTTCTATTTAATTTTAGTTTAAATAATTTGATTGTTCAATTTAGACCCAAGTGCGGTCATTATTTTCTGTATGCGTCCCGAGTTGGGACGTGGCTGTATATAATTGTGGTTTATACAAGAGGATTTTAAATCCTTCTCAAGTGAAGTTCTTCTACCACTTAACCACAGTTTTCTACCACAGAACATAGCTGCATTCAGCTCCCTGTTCGAGATCAGGACTTAAAGTTTCACGAAGATGTTCGCCAAGAATTTGCACCGAACACACAGTCCTGACAATCTATCAAGATAGAGGATCAGAAATGATTTCAGGAGCAGCACTTGACATTTATGAAGAATGAATCCAAAGGGAGGTTGTTAGTGGCATAAAAGCCTTATCATTTACTGCGAATATTTTTGAATATCTTATTGGGATACCTTTTTATTTGAACGCCTCAAATATTAAATTAAAATCATTATATATAAAATTCTCACAGAGACACATAATTTACAGATCTTATCCACATATTTACTGAATATATGGTTCATATTTCTCTTCATATTTACGTTCATGGTTGCGGCTGATATGGGAAAAATTTCTCTCTATGTTTTTTCAACTTTAATTTATAATGCAACATATGCCACGATTCAACTCAAAATTCATATTTTGAAGCATTTAAAGTTCTAGTACAGTTCTGTCTTTGTGATAGAAAGGTTTCTCTAAAAGCCCTGTAATTTACTGCAATGCTACCTTTATTTTACAACAGAAAAATAGTTCTAGAAACTAGATTCGACAATGATAATTTATAATCCATTGTTTCCATCATTGAAGTGTAACGATTAAGGCGATTACAAAGCTAACGTTCTTCCCATTCACGTGTTACTTCTTAAACTAAATCGATGTTTTATGCATTCAGCATGTTTTGGCATACGAAATCCAAACTCACAAACTACGAATTAATTTAGGTCGTTCAGTCGATGGTTTCCTATTGTTCAAAGCCAGCGGCCCGTAATTTGGATCAAATTACCACTCACGCTCACAGAGGATTTCGAAGTCTTTGAACGGCGGTTAATGACAGAAAGAGGACCTCATGCTGCCATTTGCATAATGTAAATACTGTAGGGCAAAAAAATGCTGTTCGTCGCTGCTGTCAAGTATCTTTTGTTCATTAGCGAGCGTTTAAATTATGTAAGCAAGCAAAGCATCATACGAGTAGTAAAGGGTTCTCCAAATGTTTACTTCTAGCTGCCTTCAATGGTTTACAAGATAACATATACAGAAGTATACCGAAACATTATAGGAAAATATTGATAGTGATCGCAAGGGAAATAATTTATAGCATAATATCGATTTTACAGAAGAGTGAGACCATAATGGGTGAGGATATTCAATATTCGTATTTTTTGAAAACATTATTTCGAGTAAGCGATGCATATTTCACATATATTGTATGATTCATAGTAACTAAAATATGATTTTAATTTTGTGCACCGAATATTTTATCTGTACATACGTTTAAGCTAGCCAACAAAACAAGCATAACAACCCCAGAAGTTTTTATACATATGTATAATATTCCACCAGTTTTTGTTTAACTAAATAGGCTAGTTTCTTTGCAACTATATTTGAAATTGTTTATCCATCTACACGAAACTTCTTCTTATGCAACGACTTCGCTCAGTACGATTTCATAGCCATGGAAAGCATCCTCTTGTTTAAGTTGTTTTCATATCAGTACACTTTTCATCAAATTGTTTGACTTTACACCAATTTGAAACAACTATGGATATTCCATTACCTGTAAGTAACTAAAGGAAAATCCGGTTCGTTTATCGTTATTCGATTCTTAAAACTGTTTTCGCAGTAATTAAGTTATGAAGTAACTAGAGCTTCTATTAATCCAGTTAATGTTCCAGAATTCACGATTCGTCGCAATCACGTCTGCATCTAGTTCTCCTACTGATGACGCTTTATTAGACGCTGTACCTAACTTTCTCGGTTTCTTTAACGCACCAGGCGATGTTTGCTACCATTTTCCGTCAATGAATGTTCCAACCAGGACTCATACCTAGACTTCTGCTGTTATGACGTATTTCGATCTTCCATCGTACATGTCAGCAACTTTGTAAAAGCAAAAACACTGGCGTGTATAGGCACAAAACAACAAGCCTTGGTACAAGCCAGAATTTCGTTTCCGTCACTATTGAGAGCAGCAAATAGAAGGCAACACTTCACAGCATCACAGTATGTAAGATATTCAAGTCAGGATTTAGCTTGGTATCACAGTTCATTCACTGTCATCATCTACAAATCGCATGCATCAGAAACAGACATCATATTACATGAGTGATTTCTTAAACCCACAGTTATATCATACTTTCCGAATCTTCTTGGAGCTAATTTTCAACAAAACAATGAGCTTATATCACATCCATTCCCTAATATCCTGCGCCCTAAATCTACATACAATGATCTTCGACTGGTAGGCATAGATCTTTACCAGAAAATTGCAAACAATGTACAATCCATTATAACTGCTAAAAGTATGCACAAATTATACTGCATTTAGCACGTTTAACATACATACTTATCATTTTAACCCCTTTTCTTCTTTTATCATACGTTTCTACACACATAAATATCTGGAGTGTAAATCAATGCTGCAGTTTCTCAGAACAGCTGTGTGCATTTGCTGTAACGTTTAACTGATTCATTTTTACACAAAATGCTTTAGAAACATCTGCTAATGTTTTACATTACTTGAATGTTAATCCTAATTTATAACTGTTCAGACAAGCAATGGTCAGTTTAATATAATTCGATCAGAACCCTGAAGATTTATTTAAACCGCCTGCAAACAATAGGGGCACAGAATAACATACAAGACACAAATAAAACAACGTCTGAAAAATTCCATACCTAAATAAATCAAGAAAGATACAGCAAAGGAAGAACGACACAAAGTACAAAGAAGACATCTTCAAATCAACTAGTAAATTAAGGTTGTGATGACACTGAAAAGGCGTTGAAAGCCTGGAACTCAAAATTTGGATTTCATTTAAACTCAACAATTATCCAAAAGCACAAGTTGTCTTCTTATAGAAAAATATAATGGCCAAATGTTAGCTGAAATTTTCAGATTTTTTTTAAACAAATAGTATAAGGTATTTCTCCCATCTTCTTAGAATGCCTTCATGGTGTAATGGTCAGCACACTCGCCACGTATTCAAGAAATCGGAGGTTAGCGTTCAGGCGTTCTGCTCATTTTTCTCATCATCTCATGCTTTCAAAAAATAACTTATGTCTCTAAAATTGCACCCGAAGTAAAAGGGTGGTGAACGACGATTCTCCACAACCAGGATTTGATGAATGGGGCCCCTAATCCCCTGTCGCCTTTTAAAAGTATGAGTACATAAGGTATTTTCTCCCTCCTTTCCGCATGCCTTCGTGGTGTCATGGTCAGCACACTGGGTGCGTATTCGTGAAGTCCAGGCGAGGACAATGCTCATTTTTCACGTCTTCTGCTTAAAAAATCATAATGACTACATAGTGGCGCCCGAACAAAAAAAGGTTGTTGGTGATGATTCTTCACCACCAGGATCTGGCGATTGGGTTTCTTCAATCCCTTGTCGCCCTTTAAAAGGGAGAGTATATAAGGTATTTTTCCTGCCTTCTTAGCAAGTTTTTGTAATGGCCGGCACACACGGCCCGTATTCGAGAGATCCGAGGTTCGAGATCCGGAGACGGCATTGCTCATTTTTCTCATCTCCTGCTTCCAAAAAAATACCTAATGTCTCTATATTATAACAGTAATATATATACAGTAATAATATTTTAATTTACGTATAGATGTAAACCATTCACCATATTCATTTATTACTATTAAATGTTATATTTTCTACTGAGCAAGCTTGTTTATTGTTTTTCAGTTACATAACTTGTTGCCTGAATTGCATAAAATATATATACTGAATTTCTTTCCCTTATACGTATGTACTAATGTCTTAAATTAAATAAATAGCTCTCTGATTGATAAGTATACGAATACCATGTCTCTGATATGATAAAACCATATCAGTATGTTTGTTATAGTAAAATAAAAAGTGCGTTTAAATTTTCGACATATATTTGAGAGGAAATTCATCAATCCCTATTACGTACTATGTAAAACTTGCTTTTCAAAATGAAGTGTTGTAATAAAAATCGTGGAAAGAAGAAACGAAAGAAAAATTGCAGTAAGGATAACATTAGGAAAGGTGTGAAAAATTATCCCTCATGCAAAACCTATTATTGTGTTAACAGTCCTTTCAGGCGTAATTATTATTTGATTTCTTTTTCATTAATGGGAAAGTGCGACACATTGAGTTTGTTATAGAAGACACGTCAGTTGCGCTTATAATCTTTCATTCGTAAAACATGTTACCATAGGAATAGAGAGAAATTAGATTATTAGGATTACGTCCGCACACATTCTGCATGTTTCTCCCTGACCGGAATCAAATAATTGCAAGTAATGAGTATTTCACACAGGTGTGAAATGAAAAAACTAAGAAAAAATATCTGAATTAATTGAAAAGAAAGCATTGTGCTCCAAGAGAAATAGCCGCAAATATACAAAGAACCCAAAGTATTCAGTTTTTTCATATGCAAGAGATTATTTTAAGATGTAATCAATAAGGGAATACAGGGCATTACATTAGGTGATTACTAAATATTAAAAAGATAATCGAATTTCTAATGTCATGCGTTTGCTTTCATTAAGTAATACGTGTCTCCCTAATTAAATTTATGGTTAGTAAGGAAAAAAGCATTTTTGTGATCGGTTAGCTTTATGAAGAACTGTTGAAACAAAAACTAATTAATTATGAATTTTACCAGAACAGTAATAAATTTGCAATTAGGAGATGAGTGGCAAGTGACAAAAAAACTAAAGAACGCATTCTCAGCTCCTGATCTTTTAATTTTGCAGCGAATAATGCACTTTGAAATGATGCGCAATGACAAAGCATCTTACAGGAAAAAGACAAGTTTTCCGTGTATGTTAAGCAGAATAATGAAGAATATGGAGACTTTAACCATGTATTATTATAACCATTAACACAAGCACTTTCTTACTTTTTAAGACCTTTTGTAATTTTTCTTATGAATGTTTCTAGAATTACTGAAATATAAAATCAAAAGAATTGTAGAGTCATTAGGAGTTTTTGAAGCAACAGTACATTTAACATGAGCGATGTACCTCTCGAATACGCGCCGAGAGTGCTACCGTTTCACCACGGAAGCATGCAGAAAGGAGGGAGAAAATGCCTTATATACTCCGCAACTTTATTTAATTCATTCCACCTTTAAAGAGCAATTGGGGATTAGGGGATCCAATCGCCAAGTGCTGGTGGTAAAGAATCATCATCCACCACCTTTTACTTCGGGCGCCACTGTAAAGTCATTAGGTTATTTTGAAGCAGGAGATGTGAAAAATGAGCAATTCCCCCGCCCTGGGACTCGAACCTGGACCTCTTGAATACGCGCCGAGTGTGCTGTCGTTACACCAAGAAGGAATGCTAAGAAGACGGGAGAGATACCTTATAATAATAATATTGTAAGAAAAATCTGAAATTTGCAACTAACATTAGGCTGTTATATTTTTCTGTAAGAAGGCAACTCGTGCTTTTGGATAATAGCTGAGTTTAAATGAAATCCAAAGTTGGAGTTTCAGCCTTTCAGACCGTTTTCGATGTTCTTCACAGCCTCCATTTAGTAGTTGATTTGAAAATATCTTCTTTCTACTTTATCTCGCGTTTCCTTTGCTCTTTCTTTCTTGATTTCTTTAGCTATGAAAGTTTTCAGACGTAGGTTTATTTGTTTATTCAATGTTACTCTGTGATCCTATTGTTTACAAGTGGTCTAAATAAATCTTCTGGGTTCTGATCGAATTATATTAAACTGACGATTGCTTATCTAAACAGTTATAAATCAAAATTAAAATTCAAGTAACATAAAATATTAGCAGATCTATTATATAGCCCATAGTGCCAGAGTCCACGGTCAAATATAGCTTCTACTTACGATGCACATAAACTTTTATAAAAATTTTTTGGTGGTTATACGTCCGGCTAGAATGGATAACAACAATGAAAAAAACAAAAAACCCTGCTGTAATATTCCCTAACTGGCGTCTTTAACGTGCGGCCTTCAGGCCAGGAGAGACCCGTTGGCGATATTTTCAAGATTCGTCCGCATGTCAGTTTCTATTAGTTATTTCTAAAATTCATCATTTACTTATCAGAAATGAATGGTTGTTAAAATGGGAATATTTGTATTACTTTTCTGTGCTTGAGAACTATTAACTACGCTCAAAGCTAAAAGAACTGCGCCAAACTATCACATTGACCTGAGTAGTCCACAATACCTCTTCATAGACTAACTAAAACTAGATCTACTAAGCGATGATCAACTGATTTTAGAGCAGTGGTAGGCTAATACACGATATCAAACAGATATATCAATCAAATGACTTTCTCTGGCAGTCTGGTAACATTGCATGAGTGAAATGTGCATTGATGATCGATCTCAGCAGTGGAGGTGCTGCTGCAGGACGATGTCATGAAGTAATCCTCTATTATATTATCGTTGTTATAGATGCAAACTTCGTTCTGGTGGATAATAACGGGCAGCCACGCGTACTTGTATGGTGTATAATTTTCTAGTGATCAAGATATTTAGCAGAAATCAGTGACCATATTATTCTCTTGATTATACCCAGCTAAACATGCATAGAATGCTTCTCAGAGAGCTCCAACTTCCCTGTAAGTTCCAATGAGTTACGAGAGCGTCGATTATAATCCTTGATAACTTGTTTCACGGTATAAACGTGGTAGCCATCTCCCCGGTATCGATTCAGAGAATCACAAATTTTATCCAAATTCTCGGCGATGGTTTAATAAATTAAATCACAAGAATAATTATATATCATATCTCAGTTACGCATTGATTTGATAAGTAGGTTTTATCTGTTATAATTAAAGAAGATATAGCTTTGTAATATTTTATACTCTGTTCAAATAGGAACCACACGGAATTCAATTCGTTTCATTTGTGTTCTGTTGCAGTTGCAATGGATGTGTTACTTCTCCTCGGAAAATGTTACGTTAAGTTACCGCTAAAGTAAGCGATTTAAAAATAAGTTTGGTGTAGTTTATTTGTCTAACTACACTGACATTTAAATCATGCATGCGAGTGCTGTTTGCCTAAGAACAGGTATGACTTCGTCAAGGAATTTATAAGGAAAACTGGCTCGTATAATGTTACACATGATTTAAGTCTACGAATAGCATATAATGCATGGCGGCATCGATAGCTATCTACTCATTAACTGTTTTATAAGAAATTAACAGAATGCTTTAAGTGTGGTTCTAATCTAAGTAAAGGTTAATTTGCGTTAAAGCAGCAAAATAAAACAATAATGCACAATTTTTTTAACTTTGAAACCTCTTTATGAAACCAGTAAATATTACAGAAGATTAATTTTAAGAGACAAAACAAATAAAATTAATAAACGGTTAGCCCGTCAGTATTTAATTTTATGAAATATTTTTATAAATATTTCAAATAAAATATAAATAACATAAAACGTCAATAAAATTATAGAATAATAAGGATTGCTTTAAACGCGCCCGCATATGGGGAGATCGTGTGTTTAAATAAACTTAATTAATCTAAATTAAACAATGCTAAATTTCTGAAGTTATACAAGACGAGATAGAAATTTTAAGAGCAGGAAATAATATAAATGAAATGAAATGTAGCCTTGTGCGGTGTAAATCGAAATATTATATATATATATATATATATATATTTAGTATAAAGCTATATTTGAGTTTGAGTTATAGTGGACAAAGCCAGATTTTATTTTATCTTTATTATTTGCGGTTTTTTTCTTGTCTTGTATAATTTCGAAAATATAGCTTTTGTTTTCATTGCATTGTTAGTTTTATTAGAACAAACGGGCAATTTGCCCAGAAGAACTATTAATTTCGCTTTTGTATTTTGCATTGGTTCACTATAAATGTCGCTTCACTTTTCAAATTGCTGCCATCAAATATTATCGCACTGTATTACATTTATAGAATTTAAATAATGAAGAGTCTGCATAAATGTAGATATGTTTCTCGCACTGCGATAAAACAAAGGTACCCAGAGCCATCAAATTTTGGATAACGTAATCCTTCACCGAATAAGGGCATCTGGAAGCCCAAATTTGAAATTTGGTTTATTATCTATTTCATATTTTGTAAACTTTTAACGAATTCTTGATTCACAAACTCAACGATTTCAAAGCGAGAAATGACAACACTGTAGAAAAAAAAACATTTTTATCTCCAGCGAGCGAGAATGTGTATCGGAAATTCTAAAGATGTACTCATTTAAAAATTATTTTGCGACATTGCTGTTGAACTGTAGAACATGATATTTAATAAATAAAGGTAAGAAATCTGAAAGCTTTCAGCCTTTTTTTAAAGATATTTGTTTGATTTCAAAAATAATTGTTTTTTAATCTGTAAGTACCTGATTTAGTTCCACTTACTTATAGGCTTGTTTTTGTTCATTGTAAAATACAGAGATAGTAGTCCAAATCCAATTTATTCAACTTTTTAAAGAAAAGAAAGTCCTGTACTCTTGAGAAGTTTAGGAATCGCAGAAAGAAAATAATGTATAAGTTAAGACAAGAAATATATTATAATTTTTAAGCATGAAAATACCTAGAATTGTTCGCTTAAAAATTTTTTCTGAGCGTTTCTCTTCAAAGAAATCGAATATAAAACTTTTGAAGTCCGAGAAATCATTATTTTGCTCCAAATGTATAACATCGACTTCTTTGACGAATAAAACCATTACTTTTATATGAAAAACAAAGTTTCCCATCTAATATTACAAGCTCTTTCAAAAATTCTTAGTCAGCGTTATTTCGCTTCTTTTCATCTTTCTTTATAGGTAATGATGTGATTGTAGACAAAGAATGCTTTTGGAAGGCTGAATTAAGAAAAATATCAGCATCATTTTGCAGTCGATTTTGATCACTTCGAATCCGTGTGTCACATTCAAGAAATGCAACATTTTGTTCGGTCTTCTTACGAAATCGTTAGATCTGGGTTCGAATCCGGGAGAAGGTTTGGATGTTTTTAAATGTATGGTGTTTTTGTGGCATGGGGGGACTTAAAATACACACAAAGCCGAAAGTTCTCTCTAGTGGTTAGTGGTACGAGAAGAGAGGTGGGAGATCGTTTCCAACCGTCTTCCTGAGGGATACCCCTTCAGAATGTGTACGGGACTGCTTAAAGTCGTACTGCATCCTATAGGATACCTAAAGTTTATGCCAACGACAGACACAATCTTACACTTCTCACCATAATCGAATTCGTAGACTTGTTCTGACGATACTACTCCTCAGCCCGATAGGATGACTTCTGACTTAAGACGTCAAAACAGAACATGTCATCTGATGGGAAAACAAATTACTATTTACGAGCCACCATAGCCATCCGACAGATCAGTCGGCATTTATTGAACATAGCTAATATTAAGTTACGTAGAGTGTTATAATTTGGTATTATGCACAACTGCGCTACATAGATAGAGATAATATATACTTTTCGAAACACAGAAAAATAACTTTTACCTTCTAATCCTATGCCCTAATTTGCCCAGAATCTTCAAATGATTCTATTTAGTCACTGATAGCTGCTAGTACTTATAATGTTGATTCTCAGCACACATGGATATTCGGTCATTAATTTCTGACGCTACTTTTTTCAAAAGCGCACTATGACATGTTACATTGAAAGGCAGTGTCACGGAACTTGTAAATTTGAAAATAGTCACTTTTGAGTTAAGGAAATCTGTTAATCATGCTGTTCCATGTAGCAAGCAGTGTTAATTGAAAGCAATATCATAATCTCAAAGGCAGTGCATGGGTTTACTATTCACTATTATTAAAAGAAACGCAGTGTTTTTTATTAGATACGTAATATCAATTTTGCACGTTAGCATAGCAAGAATGCATTTCTGTTCATGGGTATGACTATTAGCAATTATTAATAAACGAAATCAAAAATATAAAATTAAACAACTATTGAAAACATATTTCTCTGTGATTATAATAATGAAATCAAGTCAGACAAGCGAAATAAGTGACAATAACACATTGTTGTAATAACCCAACAATAATGCATCATTTTCTTTTCTATTACATCGAAGAATCAACTGACATACTTATGTAGTGATTTTTTTATGGCGAGAACTAGCCATTTTTAGGCTTTGGCCACTATCAAGACCAGAAGTAGTGGTCATTTTATAAAGGAGGTATCTCCTATGAAATAACAGACAATTTATATCCGTGCCATCTCCGAAATTCGAACCCGGTACGGCAGTCAAAGTCACTAACCACTTTCCCGTCTGAGCGGCTGCTTATATATTAATGTATGACTAATGTTTATATGATCAAATGAATGCTTAACCGTTTGCTTCAAAAGTGTTGAGGCAGCCAAATTTTCCAAGTGTGTTATTTCTTGTTCAAGGATAAAGTAAAAGTACTTTTAAAATCGACTTGTTACCACCTCTTGAAGCAGTAACACACCCGTAGATCTCCTCAAAGCTCAGAAGTAGATGGTAATGCTCAAGCTGAGAAACCATAATTAAGTTAGTGTGTAAGGTATCTTCTCCCTCCTTTCTGCATGCCTTCATCGTGTAACGGTAGCACATTTCAGCACGTACTCGGGAGGTCCAGCTTCGAGCCTAGGAGAATCATTGCTCATTTTTCACGTTTCCTACTTCAAAAATCCTGTTGACTCCAAAGAGCAAGAATTTCATATAGTTCGTTTCATTGAGATTGAATGAATGAATAAAAATGAATAACATTTCAATGCGGTGACATGAGTTCGAATCAGCAATAGTTTGAGTAATATTAATATTAATATTTTATTATTAAATATTATTTACAGAGATGAGATGAATTCTAATTTTTTTTAATCTGAATCTGAAAAGATTTTTTTTTTCATTTTTCGTTTAAGAAATAGTATTACTTAAAATTAAATGTGTTTAATTGAGAGCTAAATTTGAAACCGACATTAACGAGAACAAAATTGAAGAATACAATTTTTATATATACACATATATTTACAAAACAAAGGTGCAAATAAAATTGAGTAAATTGAATATCTAATTAAAACTCTTGAATCAGGAGGTTCAGTTTCTGAGTATAATTTGACAAAATCTATTTCAATAGCTTTATATTCTTCTTCCTTTGCTTCACACTGGCTCGTCGCTTGTTTGTGGTTATATTTCATAGTCGCCGTACAGACGGTATAGTAGTTAGGGGAGCCGACTGCGATATCAAAGGGCTTGGGTTCGAATCCCGGAGAAGGCATGGTTGTAAATGTCCATCCCTTCATAGAAGGCAAAGGTGGCCCACCTATTACGTGCCTCCATAATAAAGTGACCACCACTTCTGGCCTTAGTAGTGGCCAAGCCGAAGTCGGCTAAGGGCTCACCATTGATAAAAAAAAATCATAGTTGGCCTAGGTTCAAAAGTAGACAAATATTAGTGCCTTATAATATAGTCTTACTCTAAAAGTATAACTCCTTTTACTGCTACAGCTTTACACTTGCTGACACTGCCTCTTGGAGCTATCTGTGAATAATGTTGAAAAATTTGGAGACACGTGGGCCTCGGTGGCCTGGAAAATCGAGCTAAGGTCTGTGGGGTAGAGTCACATATCGTTTACCTCTATGCAAATGTGCATTTGAGCACTCGTTGTGGATATTCGGATCTACTACTTCCGGTACGAGCACCGGCTGGTCATCGAGGCGTTAAAGCTTTTATGAGTTACCGTATTACATCTGTTATAATTACAAATACTGATCTAGGTTTATGCGGTCTGCAGTACGGGTATTCAAAAACTGGTATTAACGAATCTGAGGCAAAGATTTAAATGATTAATAACATTTGTTAGTGTTGGTGGACATATATAGGACTGAACGTTAATTAAAATAGGGTGGAAGTGCGTTGTTTTATCCCACAAGTCTATGCATTTTATGAATTCCTTTTCACTGAATTCAGAAGTCAATAGTTTCTCCTTCGTGATTTGTCTTAATAAAAACAATTGAAACTTTGGTTTCAATAGCTCCTTTTCCATTTGTGAACAGATTCCGTAGAATAAAAAAAATTATTATTATTCACCAGGTTTGCAGTGTATGGCTTTAGACCCATTTTTGTTAATTACAATATTGATGTAATTGTTCATAAGAAATATCAGTTGTACATATTATAAACTACATTATTTATTTAAATGTATTATCACTTATAATACATTTAATATATATGATTAAAAATAGAATATTATTAAAAGACATATACGTTATCAAATAGATATATTATTATAAAGGTTATGAATTGTTAAATATTGTGTTTATTGTTTTTAAGCCGTTCATTTCAATAACCAAATGCATTTACAAATTGAAAAATAAATTAAAGGTTGATTACATAGAGGCAAATAATCATTTTATCATCAAAACATAGAGCAATGCGTCTTAAGCAGATATATTTTCTGTAAAACTGAAATATGAGACCGATAAAAAATTTAATTACTATGTCCCTTATAAACTAAAACAAAATATTCAATAGATTATTGTTTAATCCAATGTTGATAATTTAGCTTAATCTCAGAGGTGTGAACGAAATTTTATGCTGTCAGATTGCGTCATCAAATAGCGAATCAAATAGCGAAATAATGTAATCTGAGAGCAATGAATTGCTAAGTGGGCTTAGATTTGATTTCTGATTTTGTGTCGTGTACTCACTGACTTATTACTGAACGGAATTAGCTGTTTCATCATCTCTGTGAAGACTCGTGAAAGTTAATCAAATTTTTGTCTCTGTTTCCTTATCGTAAGTTTCAGAAAAGGTAGTTCTAAATTTTAAAGCAGAGGAGAAGTAGTCTTAAATTCTCTGTGGGATTAGCATTATCTATTGTTGCGCAGAAGTTAGCTTTATGCATTGTTAATGCCCAGCGCGTTAGTGCAAAAGGCACAGGACACTAATTAATTGTCGGAAAGGCGAATACCGAAAGCATCAAGAAATAAATAACGCGAGAATATTTCATCAAAGTAAAGGGACAATGTAATTCGACGAGATTGCATTAGATGCTTGATTGCCTCAGTTATTTTGCACATACCTGTAAATTAATAGGATAAAGCAGAAGGAATTATAGTATTTATGGACGTCGCTTTTAAAAGTGTGTAAATATATATTTTAAACTAAATGGAATGGATAAGTAATTCATTTCGTTATTTTAGTGCAATCCTTATTTATGCATCTTTTTACTTCCTTGTACGAGTATTGTAATGGCGAAAAAATTTCAGACATCATATTTTAACGAAATTATCCATTTCCACCGCTCTCGAAACCAGTTGGACAATGTTTTTGCGTAACATCTTTAGGTAGGGACAGAATAAAGGACTCTTTTTTTGCCAAAAAGTATAGTAAATTGGATTTATAATGGATTCAGAAGGGATTTGTCCTTGACGTCTGTACATAAGTACGTACGTACTTACGCATGTATGTATCTCGCATAACTCAAGAAAGAGTAGCCGTAGAAGTTGCAACTTTACATATTGAACTGCTATAACATGTAGAATACAGAGACAGAAATAAGATGTACTAACCAGAACACATATTTATAACTTTTAAATCTTGATGCTCACTTTCTGAATTAAATTAAAATAAAATTAATAAAAAATAAAATAAAAAATAAAACATATTTTTTTTATTTCACAATTTTTTAATGAATTGTGAATGAGAAATGGAATGTTTCAAGCGTTAACCTACATAAATAAGTTAAATTCTCTTCAGAAAATTAAGAAGAATAAAAAATTTATTTCTCTTTTCAAGAATTCATAAAAGCATATTTGCAAAGCAGCCACTTTCCTGAACCAGCTTAAGTCTGCCGTGCTTTCTTCCACCAACATCGTCGAGATTTTATCTGGTGAACGCTTCCAGTATTTCTCAGTCTCTCTTCTAACCAGTGGATGGCTTTGGCAACGAATGACAACGTGATGGAAAGTGACGCGAATACTGCCTTGCAGTTCATAAAGGCGTTACCATTACATTAAACAAAAATGTGTACGTGTTGCAATGTTCACGAATGAAATAATACATTACCGTCATATGAAGCTTACCGGTAGGTATTAGATGCAGCTTTTTAAATACGATTCATACGAAACTTGACGTGATTCTACGACGCACGAAAGCACGTCTCGATATGCATGAGGGACATTTTTAACATCTTCCTATGTAAACATATCCGAATACAGATGTCCATGCTTCCAATAAAGACATTTTTTCTTGCACTGTGTATGACGACATACTTTTATTTCTCTTTTATGCCGAAAACTATTAGTCGCAAAGGTCTTTAGGTACTTTTAAGTATTTAAGGCGAAGAATCTGGCTGTGCAGTGTTTGGACGGTCTTTATAGGACACCTTGTATAAATTTGCACGGGATCGCATTCTAACTCAATAGAGCGTCGGTTGCTTTGTCAATGGAAATAAAAAAAATTGTTTTCAATCATACCTTGAATACTCTCAACTGCATCATTGTATGCAGCACTTACGTAATTTCTTTCAAAAGTAGATTCTCGTGAGATTTCTCGTTTCATGTAATTCAAAAATCGTTTCTGAGATGGATTTCTGCTTTCTATCATGTAACGTTGGCCGATACAAATGCTTATACAAATCGCACTCCATCTAATTTTGACGAGAATTACTCCTAGAAACATCGATAAAAGTTCTGTACTTTAATCGGGTGTGAAATTCAAAACTGCAGACGTGTGCTTTATCGTATTTGCACGTCACAAAATGAGACGTTTCAGCAAAAACTAGGCTTTCACAAACTTTGCATAACAATAATTAAATCCATCTCTTGTAAAGATATCAGTTCCAAATTCTGTAATAAAATTAGAACAGTACCCGCATATCCACTGATTCAGTATCTGCGGTTAGGAAAAAAAAAACTGCTTGAAGTTTCAAAATCTGCTTTAAGTAACAAACAGCTTATCGCCAAATGTGAAATACAGTTATTAAAATAATCTATGTACTGCATTCTCCGATAATATGCACGGGCATGCATTTTCCTAAGAGAGGTAACTAAAGCGTAGGAGGATAAAAATGGTCATCTTCGCAACCTCACATATGTTCTCAGATTACAAGTCGTTCTTCAGAAGAGAATTTCTTCTTTTATTATTCAAGTGTTATCCCGATGGCTATAAAATTGTCAGAAGGTGGCAATGGTTATCAATGGCCGAATCATCTTGAGAAAACCCCTGACATGTCTTGTCCATTAATGACAAAGTAAAAATTTTGTATATAGTAGAAACAGGGAAAGGGTAAATGCTGTATGTAAAAAGTGTTAAGTTCCATGTATTGACTATCCTATTCTTGAAGTAGTGACGAACAATTAAAGTATTTGCAGCTTTTTTTCCCTTGTTGCATGGCGAATGCCAAAACGTTACTGCCATAGTGCCAGAGAAAATGTTAATAAAAGTGGGAAAATCCTTAAATTTTTCATTCTTAAATTTATAAGTATTTCTCCCGCCATCTTCGCATGCCTTCGTGGTGGAGTGGTCAGCATACTAGACGCTTAACCGAGAGATCAGTGGTTCGATTCCCGGCTAGGGCATTGCTCATTTTTCATCTCTCCTGCTTAAAAAATACCTTATGTTTCTACAATGGCGCCCGAACTAAAATGGGAGTGATAATGGTTCTCCACGACAGGGATTTGGCGACTGGGTCCCCAAAACCCCAGTCGGCTTTTAAAAGGGGGTATATAAGGTATTTCTCCCCCCATCTTCGAATGCGTTCGTGGTGCAGCAGTCAGCACACTCGACGTGTAACAGAGAGGTCCGTAATTCGATTCCTGGCGAAGGCATTGCTCATTTTTCATCTCTCCTGCTTCTAAATACCTAACGTGTCTACAGTGGCGTCGAACTAAAAGATGGTGAATGATGATTATTCACTACCAGGATTTGGCAATCGGGTCTCTTAATGCAAAGTCGCCCTTTGAAAGGGGGTATATATAATATATTTCCTTCGTTTTCTTTGCATGCCTTCGTGGTGTAGTGGTCAGCACACTCGACGTGTAGACAAGTGGTCCGTGGTTCGATTCCCGGCGAAGGAGTTGCTCATTTTTTATCCCTCCTGCTTTCGAAATAACCTAATGACTGTACAATTTTTTCATTCTGCTTCAGATTCTAAGAAAAAAGATCCTAATAATCCTTCCCCAATTTTTTCAAATTGAGACAAATATACCATTATTATAATGTCTACACTATTATCCCATTTCCTCTCCTCATCGTAATTATAGTGTTATCATCACATAAATATAAATATCGTTGAATACATTAATGAGATAATATTCTTTTTCCAAAAGTGAAATTTCCTTATTTTATGTTATTTTAAAATAAGAAAATTGCAAACAAAATTATATATAATGAAAAATTAATGGAAATTACAAATTACAACGCACTATAACAGAGATATCCACTGTAACAGTTGTACCTTAGTGACAAATATTAATAATTCGACAACTTGACCTTTACGATTTGAGGAACTTTGCGACTCATATTTTTCGAATTAAATGTGAAATAAAAGTATGAAGGGGCATGAAAGGGCATGAAAAAAGTCTTTATTGGAAGCATAGACATGGCTATTTGGATATGTTTATTTAGTAACTTGTTCAAAATGCCCACCATACATAACGAGGCATGCATTCGCGCGTCGTAGCATGACTTCAAGGCGTCCCATGAATCGTATTTAAAAACCTTTATGTAGTACCTACAGGTAATCGTCGCATGACAGTATTATATTCCGTTTGTGAATATTATGACATGTACACATCGTCAGTCAATGCAACCTTACGAACTGCTAGGTATGTATGCCCGTCGCTTTCCGTCACGCCGTCGCCCGTTTCCATATTCATCCGCAGGTTGGAGGAGAGACTAAGAAATACTGAAAGCATTCATCCGATACACAATCTTCCCAATTTTTGTTGGAAGAAACCAACGGTAGACTTAGGAAGATGCAATATTTCGGCGGGTGGAAAAACACTCCCAGTTAAGCAGACACGCACTAGCAGGGATCTGAATGCAAATAGCAGTACTGTACACAAGGCCTCTGACCGTAATAGCCTGTACACAGGCTATTACGGTCAGAGGGATTATAACCATTTCGTTGTACAGCCATGGAAGATCTGCATCCAGATAAAGTTTTTCGACTTGTTGACTTTTGTGAATGGCCATTGCAACAACATGAAGCTATAACGTTTTCATTTCATTCAACTAATAGACGGATGAAGCTTGCTTCACACATGATGGCGTCTCCAACAGTCACAACAACCATATGTGCAACAGTCCAGTCCTCATGCAGTCCGTCAGTAGAGACATCAGGTTGCTGATCTGTAAATGTGAAAACAATGTACTAGGCAATCGCATGATTGGACCAAATATACTACCTGAACGGCTGGTGGGACATTCATACTTCGCATTTTTCCGTGGTGTATTAACCGATTTTCTAGATGACATATCCTTAGCGGTAATACATGACTTCTGCTTCTAGCATGATTGAGCTCCGGTGCATTTCAGCGCTTCTGTATGTAAACGCTTGGATATGGAATATTCGAGCCACTGAATTGGAAGCGGGGTCAGGTTTTATGGTTGTTCCACTCGCTAGATTGAAACTTTGGATTTCTTCCTATGGAGCCATCTAAAGGAATTAGTCTTTAGAGACCTGGTTACTGAAGAAGGTTTTTAGCTCCTCGTTTTCATTCTGCGTGTACTTTGGTGGACACCACGCTGCTGCAACATGTGCAGTTAGCCATTCCACGAACTGAGCATGCATGACTCAATATGCGTGGTATGCATATGTACTATTTTTATAAACGTAAAACGCCTTCTAATATCGAATGCATTTTTGCTATTGCAGTTAAGATACATTAAGTCTTTCTAAAGCAATGATGAATTAATTTCCCGCTTATGTTTTACTTTCATATATACATATTTTAGGCTTATAACAACGATTAAACTAATAAATTGTAGCCACGTCTCTATAATGACGTTCATATATAATAACAAAAATTGCTTTTAACTGGAAGTACTTCGAAAATTTAATATCAAAGTATTTATCATTTCAATAATTATTTAAGTTCACAACATTTAATTTACAACCCCCAAAAAACTTCCTTTAAATAAGAAATAATGTGGTTCTTTACTACTGTTTCCAATATATCTATCATTGGTAACCATTAATAAGGCAATTACTTCACTAAGTTAATTCCATTAGTTTTAGTTGGCTATGTAAACCTCGGGGGTTCAGCATTTCGTGAAATTTATGGCCGTGACCGTAACCTATCTTCATTTATCCTCGCGGGTTTTGTTTACGAATGGCGTTTAATAAAAGGTTTTAATTGTCTTGGTGAAGTGGGAAATAGAGCTGTCAGTACCACTGACGCCTAAATTCTTTAATTTGTCCGTTTCCTAACTAAGCTGCTCTATTTTTTTACCTCCGGCCACGGTAACCAGAGAATAAATAAGGAAGAAAATTCCCTTTCAGTAACTCTTTCTTTTGCTTCTTTTCATTATTGAATCATAAGAAGGCGCAGGCAGATATTGAAATATTCATAACTGTGTAGCTTTAAATATTTATATGCAGATTAAGTAATTTAATTATAGTGAAGTTCTTGATAGCTATTCATTTCCTGCAAGCTAACTTTTCCCTAGAAGGAATTCTGTGAACGTTTCTAGTTGAAGGAGGTAGCAGGAAGTTTTAAACTTTTAGGCATTAATAATTAAAATACATAAGTTTCTATCTGGGAAATTAAATAATATTTTTCTCATGCCACTTTTATTGCACACCATAAGCAAGCATTCTTATTAATAGTATTCTTATTAATAGCATTCTTATTAATAGCAGTTGAGAATTAGTATATTACATGCATTAGAAAACCCAAGTAACCGAACGATTCTCGAAGGAAAAGTCACAGAGAAAAAAATAGGGAATCAGAAATAATGCCACAGAAATAAAAAGGGTTTTTGAATCTCGTCATATAATGTGTCCAAATACAGATCTAAAAAGCAAACAAATTCTCATTTAATTAGGAGCGTTAAAGCAGAGTTCCTATAGGGAGGTGTTAACGGTAAGTCGCTGAGTTCTAGATGCATCCAATCTAGGCTATTTGGAAAGGAGGTTTTCTCGAGATGGCTTTGAGCAAATCATTTATTCTACGCTTCTCGTTCTCAAATAGTATTTATATTCCATAGCATTTTGGAAGCAGACCAAGATTAAAGACCTGCTACTCAGAGTACTAGAATTAATATAGAGAAAAATTTTATACATATTAAAAATCTCTAATTAAATTAAAATATGACATTTTTCCTCTACAGTTTTGTAAAATTAGGTTATTTATTTCTAGCTTAAAATGTTTTAATTAAATTATTTTTCTCGGGCATTATTATATTAATTACTGCTGGCAGTAAAACTGAATAACTTCATCTGACTGAAAAATAAGACTCGTATTCAAATCCTAGCAAACAAGCCAGCTAAATGGGAGTTTTCATGAGGTTAGCTATACGCAACGTGAACAGTCGGTTCCCTATTAAAAATCCTCCATGAAGGCAACTTCCTAATACAAAACTTACGTAATCCAATCCGATCTTCAATCAAGGCTAAATTCGTATATTTTTCTCCCACCAGCACAGTGTATATCGCAGTTGCATTTAATTGTGTGACATAAGATCAGGCAGTTGCTTATGTTCCGTATTGGTACTTGAATTGCAATTAAAAATCTGTCCATTTGGTATGTGTTCATTTTTTTCCTCCCATCTGCTATGCTAAAAATGTCCAAAGACTACCGCCGCACTGCTCAAAATATAAGAGTTACATCGGTTCATTACCTATTGAAATTTGGCATACCACACAAAATATAGCCACCTATCAAGAAATGAATATAAGGAAAATTTCTAGAAGAATTTAGGTCGTGGTTATGGAAGTGAAACCTAAAACACCGTTGTAAATTTTTGTTTCACCACCATCAAAAT
>KK122432.1:222424-245897 GCA_000611955.2 Stegodyphus mimosarum | reverse complement strand
GTTGATTTTCTGCAAACAAGGGAATCTCCAACTATAGTATGTTACTTCAGAATGGGAATTTCAAGGTTATTTTTCGCCGCCCGAATTAACTCGTAACCTTTGGAACAAACAGCCGCGAAAAAAAGGTCAACCCTCTCCTCCCCTCCGCCAAACAAATTTTCGTTTAGTATATTTCGCTTCATGAAAGGCACGCAAATGCAATTAGGCTTATGAACAAAAGTCTCAAATAATGTATCTCAAATAAACGCTGCACGGTGACGACGAGGAAGTACGATCGAGAATGGCAACAGCTTTAAATGTCTATTTTAAACAGACTATAGTTAATTCCATCTTGAAAAACACATATAGTATCAAAATTTGAAATGTTTACGTTTTTGGTCTGTGTATTTCCTTTAGGGTAGCAGCCCACCTGTCGTTATTTAATTTTTTATTTAGTTTTTATCTCCTGTTTACTATAAAGTACAGAAAAAGTTCAAACCTAATATTTAAATGCTCCCTATAAGCAACAATATTGGGTGGTAATCATAGTAAATACAAAAAAAATTTAAATTCAGTACATATTTCACTTGGAATAAAGAGTTGGTAATAAACAAATTATTTTGCAAAAGTAATTGTCAAAAACGAGAAAACATGTCCAGTTTTGAAATTAATAAGCAACAAAAGCATAAATGCAAACACAGAAGTGCAGAAATAATTAAAATTTAAATGTAGAATAAAAGAATTAATATTTCCCGTTACATATTCTTCAGTGAGTTGGTATATCAAAAAAAGCAATCAAAAGAAGTAAATGGATCAGCTTGGTTTCGAATTGATAATAAGCTGTAGCTTATTGAAATTTTAAATCTAGTGAAGTTATATCATTATCAGTTTAGAAACAAGATGATCCATTTGGATCTGCCGAAACACCAATGCAATCGCCTGAAGATGTACAGGGAAATGTAAGTTCTTTTTTTTCTTTTGCATTTAATTCATTTTTGCACTGCTAGTATTACAATTAGCGCTTGTTGTTTATTAAATTTCAAAACTGGACACGTTTCTTTTTTGTTTTCACAATTATTTATTGCATTTGCGAAAAAATTTAGTTATTACCAATCCTTTACAACTTTTCCCAAGTTAGATATACATTGCATTCAAATTCTTGTTTTAAATTTGTTACAGAGAAAGTAAAAGAGCTTTAAGCTGGCTCAAGACAATTGATTTAATTCGTTATCTATTGCTGCTTTATGCGTGTTAGTTATATTTTATGGTAATTGGTCGAAAGAAAGTAACCCATTTCGGAATGTTTCAAAATTGTGCATGTTCGTCCAAAAAAATATTATTAGTTCCTCACCTACTGGAAAATAAACAAATTTATCATCCCTATTTCTGCAACAGAGAGAGATAGACGGAAACTTTTAAAATTGTATAACGTGCAATAATTATCATTTACATCATCAAATATAAATTGACTAAAGAACGCATATTTGCAATTCAAATGTGGTTATAAATGATTTTCGAAGCATCTGATGAAGGTATTTCTCCCTCCTTCTTCGCATGCCTTCGTGGTATAGTGGTCAGCACGCTCTACGCGTAACCGAGGGGTCCGTGGTTGGATTCCCGGCGAAGTTGTTACTCATTTTTCTCATCTCCTGCTTCGAAATAACCTAATGTCTCTTCAACTGGCGCCCGAACTAAAAAAGGTGGTGGATGATGATTCTCCAACACCGAGATTTGGCGATTGGGTCCCCCAAACCCCAGTCGCCCTTCAAAAGGGGGAATATATAAGGTATTTCTCCCGCCTTCTTTGCAAGCCTTCTAGTGTAGTGGTCAACACGCTCGACGCGTAACCGAAAGGTCCGTGGTTCGATTCCCGACGAAGGCGTTGCTTATTTTCTCAGCTCCTGCTTCGAAATAACCTAATGTCTCTGCAATGCTAATGGCTTATTTGATGAATATCAAAATATCATACTTATTCAAAACTTAGCATGTTTGCTATGATTCTAAAGCTTAGTTCACCATCTCTTTACTCAGGCTTCTCATAAAAGCATACCTCAAGATTTAAAGTAACTCAAAGAGCCTCTACTCAAACACAATAAAATTCTAGGTTAAATCGGGGACGTGGTGATACGTTACTCGTTCTTTAAAGCAGTATGATCTTCTGAAATTATTCTGCGCAAGTGGCTCTATAGATGGAAAACTCTGGGCATATCGTGTAAAAGCGTCTTTGGCATTACGATTGTACTCGCGGATTAATATTATAAGGTAACCGTAGGACTAGAATGTGATCAGAAAAGTTGAGATGATCTATATGCACTTTGTTTTTTTTTTAAATCCTGGGTGATACTGGGTACTCGAGCGAACTGTGAGTTAAATCTGACAACATAGGTGATAAGCAAAGTATGTGGATTAGCATCTCAACATGCATGGCAAATTTTAACAATACATACCATTTATCGCATATCGAAATATAATCAGTTATGTCACAAATTCGTCTAAATCCCTGTTTGTATGAATTCAATGTAATCCATAAATTGTTTTATACTCAAAGATGTATTACTGTTATTTTTTCCTATTTGAATACTTGAGGATGTTGATTTAGAGCAATATATATAATGATGCATAGTTCCATTTAATTCCCTCTTGCTTCATCGCAAAGTTAGATTGAATAAATTTCTCGTTTTTCCGCTGGAAGCACTATAGGAACTTTTATTTGATTGAGAATAATAACTCTTTTACTAAAGAAGTACATTCAAACGTGCGCTATTCGTTATCCTCCATTTTTAAGTAAAAGAGATGTATATAAAGATTTCTTTCTTAACTCTTCGTATACATAGGTATCTATAAATAAATGGAATTTAAGTGCAAAGATATCAAAATTGTTCTAAATGGCATATTTTAAAATATAAGTGGGTGATAAAGGTAAATATTTATTTTTATGATACACTGATATACTCTTTCTGTGATATATGATAACCAATACTTTCAGAGATGATAAAAAGCCCTATTAAACTCGGCCATTCTACGGCGAATATCAGATCGGCGGAAAAATTCCAACTATTGAATGAGGATATTAAGTGAAACAAGCCAGGGAAGAAGAAAAAGTTTTGAAAGCAATTAGTCATTTGTTAATTTCATAAATTACTTACCTTAAAAAAATACTTTTCTTCCTAAACATTTTCTTAGGCATTAACTATTCCCTCCTTAATTAACAACTTTGGAGAGATTTTTAAACATAAACTTATACATGAAATTCCGAACTAATATATAATATCACAGACAGTTCAAAATGTAGGCTCCAAATTTCAAGTATATTTGTGGACAATTGTTTAAAGAAGGCTTAAAGTTCAACATTCATAGACGTTGTAAAATCTTAACACAAATTTCGCTTCAAATAACTTAAATAAAGATGCAAATTTTCTTATATTCAAGCGCATTCAACCGAATCTAACTAATTCTTTGCGTTTTGGGTAATTTATCCTGTCAAATGGTTTCTATCTTAACTTGCAATGATTGATAGCAAGTTCCATTAGCCATTTGCATTTTAAATAAGTTAACGAAACGTTACAAGAACTTATTCTTTCTCTTTGCCAGTTGGATGCTGCCCCTCAAATTTTCATTACACTTGTATTGTATAAATTATATGGAATTTCATTTCTTTTCACGGTTTTTATTATAGATTTTTATGTCAAAATGCAGAACAAAACAAAATGCAGCAGGATTTGCATTTTTATCTGCATTTTTCCCTCAAACCAGTATAGTTCCCCTATTGTATAGATATCTGTACTATTTAAAACAGACCAAGTAGATTTGAATAACAGAGAAGGAACGATTTCAAAAGAATATTTTGAAATGTTTCTTACATATCATTTTAATTTTTCACGTGATCTTGGAGGTACGACCGAATTATATACCGATAAATTCCCTTTGCGTTGAAAACACCGTAATACGGATGTGCATCTGATACACCTAAGATACGAATGATAAATATCCTGGCCTAACTTCGATGTTCTTAGTAGGTCAAAAGGCTGACATTAGTGTAGAATTGGGAAGAATCATTTAATTTAAAATTTGTATAAATGCTGTGTTGAATAACTTATGTAAGTCCTTCTCAGTACTGCCCTGAAAATGAAAACAAAATACTGGTACTTTAACAGACAAATCAGAAAATACTTTCGCTTAATGTTTAAATTACTACATTTAATTCCCGAGTGTGGAATTAATTACTGAGTGATGGAATTATTACATCAGTTTCCCATTGCTCTAAAATATATGACAAAATATACGGATACATTAATTGAAGATTTGACGTATTTTAGTGTCTTTTGTAGGGTTTAGTTAAGATTAACATATTACTCAAATTTTTGTTATCTTTCCTGAACTCCTCAATTTCCCTTCGCATTTCCCTGTCAGGATGTAAATTTAAAGTTAAGTGAAGTGAGTATTTAAGCGGGTGAATCTCTGAGTTTATCCAAAGCTTGTTTTTGCTAGCCAGTGCACGTTTAGTTTCTCATCTTGCTGTTATGCTAACACGTCCTTTGGACATTTCGAAAAATCTTCACGCCTGTTAGGTTTGTCGAGTCAAACTAAGTTAGCCATACTTTAACCTGCTAATCCAGCACTATTCTTTTTAGACTTGAATTTGATTGTGTAATAACATTTAAGTTCCACCGCAAATAGTCGGTGTTACTGTAAAGCACGAAGTACGTGCCTTTGTGTTAGCAGTTGGAATTAATAAAGGGTTATTTTCACTCTTCTTCTGAGCTGCTATTACTTCACGACTGTGCGAGAATTCCAGGTTCATTTATAAGATCTAGCTTAGTTTAAAATGTGGCCCCAAAAAGCTAGATTTTATACCTTATAGCAGATAGCGTGCTAAGTGAATACGAAACGGTTTCCGTTAGAACCTACTCCACGAAGGCATCTCTCCTTTTAGGCAGACAATCCTCGTGTGTTTCTCTGTGTTCAGATAAGTCAACCATATTTTCAAATGATACAAAGTTTTTATTCTATAATAAGCAAATAAGAACACCTTGTATATTGAGTGAGAAATATGGCCGCAGTCAGAAATACACTGCTCGACATTGAAAATGCAAGTCCAAAAAGGTGTGGTCAGAAAGTGATGAAATTTGAAAAAAAGACAGAGACAGCAAGCAGCAATAAGTGATCTTTATTTCATAATGATAGTCAGAATACAGAGGGAGAACGGCGTCGGCTCAGTAGGATGTAGGACCACCGCGGAGAGCAATGGACAAAGAAGCACGTCTAGGCATAGAGTCAGTAAGAGTGCGGATGGTGTCCTGAGGGATGGTTCTCTACTCCCTTTCAACCATTCGCCACAGTTCGTCTTCTGAACGAGGCAGGGGCAGAGTCTGCAAACGGCGTCCAATTACATCCCACACATGTTCGATTGGTGGCAGGTCAGGAGAGTACGGTGGCCTCGGAAAAATCTGTATACCTTGAAGAGCATATTAGCAGATGCGAACGCTGTGCGGTCGGGCGTTATGAAAACGTGCATTAGGCAGCCCCTGAAGGTAGGGGATTGCCATCGGCCGCAGTACATTATCTAAGTATCGTTGGGCCGTCATAGTGCCCTGAATACGAACTAGAGGTGACCTGGAATCGTAGGCAATAGCGCCCCAAACCATTATGCCACGTTGTCGCGCGAAGGGGTGTTCCACAATTACTGTCGGATTAGATCTGTCTCCACGTCGACGCCACACACGTATGCGGCGACTGTCACTGGATAAACAGAAGCGTGACTCATCTGAGAACACGACCTTTCGCCATTCTGTCATACACATCGCTCCAGTTCGGCACCATTCTAAACTTTGGCATCTATGCTGTGGGGTCAATGGCAGTCTTCTTAACGGACGTCGTGAGTGCAGGCCACGTTCAACTAATCGACGGGAAAGGGTTCTGGTCAACACGGGAACATTCAGAGTATCTTGCACCAGCTGCAGAATCGCGGTACAAGGGAATTGCGGGACCGCCATAGCTTGTCGGCGGATGCTTCGATCTACGCGTGTTGACGTCACTCTGGCTGCACCTGCAACCCTCCTTCTTCCCACATTGCCTTCTTCCAACCATGTTCACCATAGCCTACGCACCGTGCTCGCATCTATGTGGGTATCAGCTGCGATTTGATGTAAAGACCCTCCCGCCCTTCACAGTCCGATCACCATACTTCTCGTAAAATCGTCTATCTGCTGGAAGTGCCTTCGTTGACGGCGGCTTGGCATTCTTTCCTATTACACGTATCCTCCGGGATAAAAACCAACTTTCTTCGATAATTCGTCTGGCAGAAATAACGACACCAATATCGGTCATTCTGCACGTTCCTTCCCTTATGCTACTTCACGTACGTCGGAGAGCTGCGCATTTCACATCGTTCGCATAACTCAGTGACCTTCTTCTACTCTAAAATTTGCATAAATTTCTGATCACTCTTTCTTGGTGTTGCATTTTCAATGTCGAGCAGTGCATGATCAGAAATATGTGACGCGTCGTATAATGATAGCACCATAACCAGGGAAAGTCTTGTAATGCCATCGGAAAGTCAAATCTTGAAACTGAGGGACGAAATACAAAATAGATTCAATAAACCTCTGTATGATACTTTAAATCTCTTACCATTCCTGAACGCTTCCACAATCATTTACTAACAAAACTGCATAAACGCTATTTTTATATTTTTCCCTCTTTGTTGTAAGTAGTCGTTTTCAGGACCTTTCGTAATGTTGGCAGCAGCAACATTGCATTAAAAGCCAGTTTTTTTTCGGTCTCTTGCTCTCACACAGTCATTCCAGTATATCAACGCTTACGCTGAAACTGTAACTTGCTGCTGCATAATGAACGCCACCTTGATAAATGTTAGAAGCTTGTATAATTATAACATCAATCACATAAATTAAATCGTATTTAAAATTGAAAGAAAGAAATTTATAGTATATCATTCACTATTTTATAAGCTTTTAGTTCACTCGTGGCGTTTGTCAGTATTTTCAGAAGTTGGTTATCAAATTGTAAATTACTTCATGAAAAGCTATCGAGCTCAAAACATGCATGTACACATTTGGTGGATGACAATACAACGTGGTGAAGAAAATGTTTCAAAGTTCGATTCAAAATTCCTTTAATTTAATATTTAAAGGATTGTTCACATATATCTTTGTTTAAAGATCAAGTTTAAAATATTAAAATTTTGCTTTTTGACCTTCGAGCAGAATAGAAAAAAAGTCTTTTGAAATTCATAACGTAATTTTTAACTTTTCGAAAATCACTCAATTATTCAACAATTTGGTGCCTATTATTTTAAACTTTCATCACCTATAAATGCATCAGATCTAAATTTTTGAAATTTTCACAGATTAAAAAAACAAACTGTTCGAACTCTATTAAAATAATAAGAATAAAAAATACTAATTCATTAATTTTCTAAATTTTTTAAAATTAATTTCCGGTATGAAGCAGAAGAGAAAGAGTTAAATCGGTTTGTCCGGCCACATCTTGGAAACATATTTTTCAAGGTTATGATTTTCATTTCGTCACACGATTCTCCTTGTTTTTGTACAGATTTCTTTGCATTTACTATTAATTTCATTTTACTTATATCAAAAGCAGAGTTTAAGGATTGATTTAGCGTTTGCAATTTTTCTAATGAAATCTATGATGTCATTTTATATTTTTTACCTTTCAAAAGATTATGCTCATTTTTCTCAGCATTTCATTCTAAAAAATAAATTTTCTTAATTTTGCTAATATTTAATACTATATTTTTATGGAACTTTAATATTTTAACATTCGTGTCTGCTATAAAGATTTGAAATTTTCAAACATTATGAAACAAACTGTTCACAGTTTTCACTTCCTCGTCCAAAATAAAAAGGAAATATTGTAATCGCGAAAACTTTCGAGTATCATATATCAAAGAAAATATCCAATTACACCGCTATCGAATGCAACTTAACAATGTTTTTGCGTGATTTCTGTACGTAAGGACGAAATAAAAGACTCTTTTCCCTCAAAAAAATTATGAAACTGATTTAAAACTGATTCAAAAGAGTTTTTTATGGTGTCTGTACGTACGTACGTACGTATGTATGTATGTATCTTGCATAACTCAAAAACAAAGAGCATCAGAATGTTGAAATTTTGTGTATAGGACTGCTATGACATGTAGATGTGCACCTCCTATTTTAGTTGCAATCGGCCGCACCCAAAGTATATAAATATATGTAAATATATATATATATATATATATACTCTGTTACTGGGTTCAGTGAGCTCATGTTCTTTATTCTTATATGTTTATCAATTGCGCATTTTTTGCTTTCAAAATGCTTGAACTAGGTTGTTCTTATCCTACGGTTAAGAGTTTTATGCCTTTAGTTTACCTGCATGTTATAGTTGTAAAATTATCAACAATTTAAACGTTCTTTAAGTGCGCTTGAGTTTAAGTGTTTTGGCCATAACAGCCATATGTTTTTACATTTGAAACTAAGCACAATAGTGGATTTGTGGCCAATCTAGAGAAACTAAGCTTCGCAACAAGAAAGATAACGTCTTCTTTCACTATTGCGAATTAAATCATTCTTAGTCCATTCTGAAATTTATTCGAGGAAATAAGTGCTTAAGATTTACTTCGTAATTATTAATATAGATAATTTGCGTTTTTATGTATTTTTGCCTTGTCGCGAAGTGAAAACTGAGTTAATTGAACCAGAAATATTGAACCGTCTGTGAAAAACTGTTTCTTTCTTTTTTCTTTTTTGTTTCTTTAATTTCTTTTATACATCGTTTTAGATTTTTTATAGCATTTGAATAGAGCATGCGGCAACGATTAGATAATTTTTGGGATGATATACATAATTTTTGTGCATGTGAGTTATAAAATGAATGAGATATATCACTATTAAAGGAACGTAGTGCCAGAGTGTGCTATAGTAAACAAATATAGTGAATTTGAAAGAGTGCACTTATTCGATTGTGGTTTATGCGCTATCAACGAAGTAGATTTAATTCAACCCAATAAGTATAAGTGCAAAAAGCGTATTATTTGATATTCCGTACAAGGAAGTCATGCAGTGTATACACCAGATTTTTAAAACAAGATGGTAAAAATGAATATTAATTGAATATCGTTAAACTTTCTTAACGAGAGATTAAGTATCTCGAACTCTAACGAGATATTAAATAACTCGTTAACTAGCCCAATTTTTACAAGCACTTTACAAGCACGCGTTCATGGCGTTTGCTGCTATATTCAAAACTTCGCCATCGATCATATAAACGTTTTCCTAGTAAGCTATCCAGATAACATTTTGCGCACACACGCATTCTAAATGACAGTACGATGTAATATGTTATGCAGCGATATGGTAACAGAATACGATTTAGATTATTTAAAAATTTAAACCTGAAAGAGTTTTCAACATATCTTCGTTTAACACAAAAGCTAAAATTGTTCTATTTGCACCAACGAATGCGGTGGGAAAAAATCTTCAAAGAAATTTATATAAAATTTTTAACGCGATAACAAAATCTATTGTAAGTTTATATATAAAAATATCTATAAAAGTCATATATAATTATTAATTGCATTACGAAATTATCAAGCGATAATTATTAATAGAATTGCATTATGAAAAGTATAAGCCTTTAGCTTTATAAATTTATCAAGCGCGCCCAACGCTATTATTTTTCATGATACAAACTTGCAGATGGATTTTGTAAAAATAATTATATAATCTCTTGATCCCATGTGTCTACATGACACTTTATTTTTTTTCATTAATTGTTTTATGAGTTTTGAATAAAAGTTTATTCTATTAAAACGCTTTTCAATTTATTGTTACTGATTTTGTATTTATTTAGCTATTTTAATAGAATTGAAATTAAAATTGCTTAATTTTCCAGTGCAATTCAGCGCATGACGAAACTTAAGAGAATGCTACGCCGGAAAAGTAAAAATACAAGAGCGCGTGCCTTTAACATTTAATAAATACGAGATACCTCGTAATTGTACTGTTTTGCTATCCAGAAAAATCGAGAAAATAGATTATACGAGAATATTCTCGTGATGATTAAAAAGCTTATAAAAGCCGGATTAAAACTCCTCAGTTAAGTTGTTTTTGTTATGCGAACTGTTGTTGTTTACTTAGTACTGTTATTGATTGTAGTGAATTCGCGTGGATTAGTCTTTTCTGTATTTTGAATTTGAGTTCTATTTATATTCCACTAGTTTAAAATATAATTACTCTGAGATATTTCGATATTGTACGAATATCTCCGAGGGAATTTCCGCATTTTGTTTTATTTTTTGTAATAAGAATAAATTTTATTAACTTTTATCAACTTGTGCATTCAATCCATTACGAACCCGTCCGCACGCAACATTATTTTATTCTGCATAATATACAGTAATGCATTCAGGGGAATTCCTTGAGAACTGATCTGTTTCATTAGGCTTTAATTTTGTTAAAAAGTACCCGATTTTAATGCGGTTTGCATCACAAGATTAAGAAAAGAGGAAGATTTAGTGGTTCGACCCGTTTCACATGTGCAATGCTGAAAAGAGAAGAAATAACGAAAACACTAAATGCTATACAAGGAGAGATAGTAGCTTGTGCCATTAAATCTTTGTTAAAACCTCTAATTGCCGTTTGACATACCAGTCGTGACTAGCAAAGATTTGCAAAGGTTTTAAAGTTTTATAATCAGTTACCCTACCAGTAGGTGTTGAAAATGACCACCCTCCTGACGTACGCATAACCTCATTCGCCGCTCCATGTTGGCTACAATATTCCGCAATGTGTCGGCAGTGATGTTTGCAATTTCCCTAGAAATGTTGGTCTTTAATTAATTCAGTATTCGTGGTTTAGCACGATAGACACGACCCTTCAGAAAATCCCACAAGAAGATATCTGAGGATGATAGGTCTGGTGACTGAGGACGCCGCAAACCTTTCGAAATAATGCGGTTTCTAAGGAAACTCCTGATCAAAACCGTACTTATCCATACCAGTATTAAACCGTAAACTACCTATATTACCTAAATATTTTTTTTCAATCTGAGCATGTGTTTTGACGTGTGGCATGTGGCATCATCATGTTGGCAGATCACGTGTTACGTGGAGGCGACGCGGTTTACATCTATTTGCGGCTCCATCTATTTAATTATTCTGACTTCAACAGTATGTGGAGGAATTTCGTGTAGCTCCTCTTCTGTGCAATTTCGAGGAATGTAGCTGTTTTCGTTATTTCTTATTTCTTTTTTTTCGGTGTTGCACATCAAACACACGGCACGGACTACTAAATGTTTCCTCCTTCCTGAATCTTTTGCCGAACACTGCATTAAAATCATATTCTTTTAACAAACTACAGCCCACTGAAATAGGTCAATTTTAAAAGAAACACCATTACTTATTTCAAATATGTAAGAATACTTTTGATTCAAACCTATATATAATTTCCAGTATTACTATCTATATGCTTCTATACAGCTCATGCCGCACCGTATATAGCTACCCCCAAAATTATCAAAATTGGAAATGCGTTTTATAATATACTCTGCCTAGATGTTGTAGCCGTCATCAACAGAGCTTTGTATATTATGGTGAAAATGAAAATTCTGTAACTTGTAAGTAGTAAAGCACGTGTTTTCGACAAACAACAGGGAGAACAGGAACTCATTTGTTCGCGAACAATCACGTTATTTACTGCTAAACACTCTTAGTGCTACAGCAAATCTTGCACTTTTAGTGCACAATTAATGCCAGAAGGCGCATTCCCCGACGTGTTCTATCAGGGCTGCTCCATAAAGACGTTTTATAGATTATGTTCGCGATTCTATTTTTCCTATTATCGCAACCACTTCTGCGGATTACCCTCATCTATAGCAAATTCCTTTTGCCTGAAGCACAGCCCAGCATTCGTCCATTATTTCTGCCCATCTAAGTTTTTATTGCATCCTACGTCCGGAAGGGCTAAACTAGGATTACCCTGTACTACATTCGATTAATCCTTTCTTTATTAACTGGACAAAATGGCAAAGCAGTGTTAAGACAGGAAAGAAGTGTGTTCTGGTCCCTGACGAATGGAGAAGGATGTAATCGTAATCGTTTCCGGCACTGGCATCGTCTGGTTTATTTTAAGGGAGGGAGAAAAATTTAGGGTGGGATGAGAATCCAATTACCAAAATTCTTCTTTATTTTTTTTGTCTCCTTTGTTGCTGTTAGCTATTTGATAGCGAAAGTTGCTACCGTTAAGTAGCGATTTGTTTAGTTTAGTTGGCGTTAATCTTTGATAGATTCTTTTAAGTGTTAATGACGCAATCGAGTGATTAAAGAACAAAATAGCAAACAGAAATTTTGTTAGCTTCTGTTTTGTCAACCTGTTTGCTTGTTTTTTCAATATCATAAGGAAGCGCAGTAAAAGTCGCGAACTTTTGTTTCCAGATTTTGGGTGGATAAAGTCGAGTTTTATCAAATTCCACAGAAATACCATTTGTAACCGTTAGTCAAAAATTTGTCGTTCTGTTAAAATTAACGTTTTGCTCTATCTTTGATATGCTGCCTCCCATTTACAGTTTTATGATGCACCAGCATCATAAAAGAGTCTTCAGTTCATTAGAAAGCATCATATTGGATAATTTTATGTCTATATGTCTCTTAACATAAAATATTTTTGGGTCTATAGAAAACTCACTTTTGAATCAATAGTGATAATTATGATTAAATCTTTTTTAACAAATGTTCATTTCTTTCTGTTATATATTGTTTGCCAACTTTGAGAAGGTAACTGTTTTATGTTGACAATCCTCAAAGTCTTTTATCGTATATAGTTGGAGAGTACCTTGTAGGAAATCGATCTGAAGATGCTGAGATACGAATGGTACAAAAATGGCTCTCAGAATTCCCGTCACAATACAATATCGAGTATCCGATTAGAGGAGATTAAGATGCTGGTTAGCTTCTTTTCAGAGAAATACCTATCCTGTATGTCATACATCGACAGTTAAAAAAATGTTTCGTAACTGATAATCGCACAAACTAGCTGATCACAGTCTCACAGAGATCGGATAAAAAATTACTACAAAAGGTTATAAAGTATTGGAGAATAATGGACTTACGCCCAGAAATACAAAGCGATTCCATATATCGCATCGTAGCCCTTCATATGAACACATTTGTAGAAAACATCATATGGGTGTGCTAGAGAATAATGTGATCAGGAAGTTGGTGCGGTTTTTATAAACTGTCAATCACGAGGCTGTATTATTTTCCGGGCCGTCCGATTTGTCTGACTGTAGTCTTGATGAAACTCCTCTCTAACATATCTCCATAGTGGCATTCCTCAACTTGTAGAGACATTAGGTTATTTAGTAGCAGGAGACATGAAAAATATGCAATTACTTCGCCGGGAATCAAACCACGGACCTCTGAAATACCGGCTCAGTGTGCTGACCATTACACCACGAAGGCACGCTGAAAATGTGGGAGATATACCTTATATACTCCCCTTTTTAAAGGGCGACTAGGGTTTTAGGGGCAGTCGCCAATGACCTAGTCGCCAAATCCTGAGTGTGGAGAGTCATCATCCACAACCCTTTTAGTTCGGGCGCCAGTGTAGAGACATTAGGTTATTTAGTAGCAGGAGACATGAAAAATATGCAATTCCTTCGCCGGGAATCGAACCACGGACCTCTGAAATACCGGCTCAGTGTGCTGACCATTACACCACGAAGGCACGCTGAGAATGTGGGAGATATACCTTATAAACTATACCTGCTAGGCGGCACATCGGCGTTATGTTAGTGCTTTGGATTAATGATAAATATCCATTTCATGTGCTTTTATAATAGAGATGCCAATATCAGGATTTTCTTACAGTCTGTTGGTGTTCAGAGGTTCACAAATTGCACTTTCCGTTACATGTAAGCTTTGTTCTTGACATTACATCTTCAGAGCGTGGTTTCCTTTTGCTTTTACTGCGTAATCATTTGATATTTGGTCTTAAATACATCTTTATATATATAGAATTTCGCTCAAGCTCTGATTTTTGTAACTTTTAGTAACTTGTATGAGATAATGGAAGTAAAGTAATCGCGAAAGATTTCGGATATCAGAATTCGAAGGAAATATCCATTTTGACTGTCCATAAATCCAGCGTGATTTGTTTTTACTTGAAGTCTGTATGTACGAACATAATGAAAGATTCTTTATTCCAAAACGGATTGAGAAATGGATTCAGTAGGGACTGGTTTGATGACGTGTGTGAGTATGTAACGTATGTATCTCGAGTAGTTTAAAGATGATTAACCGTAGAACGTTGAAATTTTCTATATGGGATATGTGCATATATTTTTAATGCAATCGGTAGTACCAAAAGTATATATATACATGTGTCGAAAATATTCATGTTTTGGGACTTTTAAATTTAAAAACATTAATTTTGGACAAATAAGAAAATCTAACTTTTAATGCGGTCTCTCGGTTCCCATTTTTATATTTGGAAAGCTTTCATACTCGGTATAAATAAATGAAAATACAAAAAGTTTGACTCCCGTACAATAAAAATTGACCGGGATAATTAGTTTCAAAATTTATAATTTTTGTTGTCATTTTCAACTTGCTTTGAGGGCTCAGTTAATTAAACTACAATAATTCGAGGAACTAGGTTTAAATCAAATGCAGCACTAAAATTTAATAATTTAAAATACGTACAAGGACGTCGTGTGGTGTCTACATCAGATTTTTTATTGCTATGACTCTAGAAAGTATTTTATGTAAATACATAAATGATAATATGATGTGAAACTAAAAGTTAGTTTTCCGACACCTTCCGAAAGTTTGAACCTGTTTTGAAATTATCACCAAAAGTAAAATTCGCAAACGTCTAAGATTTCTGTTTTAATGAATTAAATAAATATCTAAATTAAAATTAAAAGAGTGATGAAATGTTAAAAGCAATACAAAATGTGATACAGAATGCATATTTATATGCTTTTGATCAGACGCCGTTGCATTTATGATGGCAAATGAAAGACTAACTGCAAACATCTTAATTCAGGGTTCAATTCCTAAATAAAATATGAACAGTTGTGACCAAGCTGGGGGGGGGTAGTGAAGGACGATACATGAAATTCTTTTCCCTGGAGTTCTCTTCATCTGAGCTAAAATGGAAATTAGGTATGCAGCCTTCGTGTACGTTGCTTAAATTAAATAATCCAATATTTGCTTTCCAGTAACTTTTTATTAGTTAAGTAATTACATTACGAAGTTTGGAGATAAAATGCCTTTTATTCACAATCAATAGTGACAGATTCGTCGAAGCACTTTATCCTAATAATTTATGTAAGTCATTAATAATTTGTGCTTGAATTCATTTGTTAAAGGGTAAACAACACATGCGGCTAATTATTTTCTATTTTCTGAATTCAGTTATTCTCCTTTTACTTTTTCTTCCATGATTTGCAACGAAATTTTTCCAACAATTGGAATGGTTTTTGCAATGCAAACTCTAATAAGTTGAATCGTGTTTAATTGAAGAAAAATTCAATCAAGGATTGAAAAAATGTATGATCCTTTTTATTAAAAAACAGCTTCATTATAGCGTATTCATATAGCAACTATTAACTATAAAGTACGAATACTAATTCAAACATTATAAAGTGCTCATCACTCTTTTTTGATTATAATTACAGCGTACTCACGTGAAAAATAATAAATGTCATTTGTTTGCAATATACTGTTTGCTTACAATGTTCACCAATCTGCTTGCTCAATTCCTTTTCATCATTCATCGCTTTCCCTCCTTCCGACTGAAAAATTACTGATATATTTCTTTGGACAAAACGCGTTAAAAGTTTTAACCCAAAGGGGCAATTTGCTCAGAAGGGCTGTTAATTTCGTTTTGGCATTTTGCATCGGTTCACTATAAACGGCGTTTCACATTTCAAATTAGTGCCACCAAATATTAGAGCCCTGCATTATATTTAAAGAAATTAAATAATGAAGAATCTGCATGAATGTATGCATATTTCTCAAAGTGGGAAAAAACACCGATACCTAGAGACATTAAATTTTGAATAACGCAGTCCACCACTCGAATATGGACATCTGGAAGCACGAATTTGGAATTTGTTTCATTATCTATTTGATATTTCGTAACACGTTAGAGAATTTTTTATTAACAAATTCAACGATTTCAAAGCAAGCAATGGCAAAACTACACGGAAAAAAATATTTTTATCTCCAACGCGCGAGACTGTGTATTGTAAATTCTAAAGATATTTTTGTTCCCTTTAAATTATTTTGTGATATTGCTGTTGAATTGGATTTTATGGTTTAAATACGAAGAACATGGTATTTAATAAATGAAGGTAACACTCAAAACGTTAAAAAAAGCCCCTTTGGGCGTAATATAAAATCTGAAAGTTTTCAGACTTTTTTTAAAATTTTATTTTATTTTAATTTAAATTTTTTTAGGATTTATTTGTTTTTAATGTAAAACTCAACAAAACGAATTCAATTAGCATTCGAACCAGTGCAATTTAAAAAAAGTTGAAATACTTTTTTTAACGTTTTTTCTAGAAAAAATACCCAAAAATGTATAACAGGCATTTTAATTTTTTGCGTAATTCCCAAAACTTTTGCTATTGCAAGAAACGCGTTTAAATTTGACAAACTATTTAAAAGAGAAGGAAACCAAACTTTCTTTAATATAAATTTTAAAGCCATATTATTTATTACTAAATTCTATTCGAGAGGCTTCTTAGGAAATCTTTGAATCCAAATTATTATTAACTTAATTCAGGAATAATCTCGTCATTAAAAACTGCCTATATTAATGAAATCTTCAAACTTCTATATTAGAGTCCTTAGGTCATTACATTACTTCACATTCATTTACGGAAATCTCCGATTCCGTGTGCTGCTAATTCTGTTAAACTATATGTCCTACCAAAGATCACAAAACTGCATTCCATTGCTTCTAATTTAGGAAGTACCGATAGCCAAATATTTAGTTACAAGTTTCCTCCATTACACGCTGCACTAATATTTACGTTGTTAAACATGCTTTAATATACGTTTAAACTCCAGAATATTTTCGTGTGGGATTCAGTCATTGTTATCGTTAATTATAAACCATTATTTTCTAATGGTTCACTAGAAGTAGTATCCTGAAATCGAACTTCACGACACCGCTTCTGACATTAAAAGTCTCTAAATTATTATTTATTATTAAGCATTTTTTTAAATCAGAAGCATTTTGTTTGTCAAAATAATTACTATTGCCAAACTTGAAGTATGATATCTTAGGTTTCCCTTACTGAACCTTAGGTCTCATCTTATTGAATAAAAAAATTAGTTTTCTTCCTTTGCGTTTGCCTTGTTGTTAATAATCTATCTGAAGGCGGGAAAAGAAAAATCAAAGAATATTTTAACAATTATGAAGCTTTACCATTCAGTTTACCATTAAATTATATAAATTGGCGTGTAAAATTTGTTATTGAATTTAAAATTTAATAGAATAACAGCTCTAAATGTAAAAATGAATCATAATGGATTAAAATAGCTGATTTTTAATTAATTTTTAATACGTTTCCTTCCTTCTGAAGATATAAATTAAATTTTGATGTATTAAAAATCCTCTCATGATTGGGTGTGGTTAATATTTTTAGAGCACAAACCTCTATAAATATATCGATATAAAATAATTAGCTCTTTCTATTAAGTAAAATAATTTTTCAACCTATTTCTCACTGCACTAATAATTTTAATAAAACAATAAATTTAAAAAATAAATAATAATATTCATAAATTAATAATAATAATAATTTAAATAACAATAATATAATAATAAAATTTAAAAAAAAAATTTAGATTTTTAGAAAAATTCTGCAGAAGACGTTACATTGATAAGTTTAATAACATCTGCTGTTAAATTTTAAAATAAAAAAGCCTCCCTGTTTCTCGAAGTTGTATTTTTATGCAAGCAAAAATTATTTTCACGCACAAAAATAAGCTTTAATCAAGATAAACTGAAATATCATTGGCTACTATGGGACATTTATCAGTAGAGTTGTTTTTCCACAAGTCATTCTTCACTGCTTGAGTTGTTGTATAAAAAATTTTTACTTATTTAAATATTCCGAATATGCACCCGATAAAGAAATATTATAAGAATCGTCTGTTGACGTATGAAATAAATATGATGTTTACGCGCCTACGCCACTAACAAGAAGCACTCTAATCATACAGAAATTGGGAGCAGGTGCTTTTCCTCAAGAGATATCATGCTGAGAGCTTTTGACTGCAACAGAGACCTCTGGTAGCACGCCTAAGAGCTAACTGGTTGCATTTCAAGGCATCCTGAGTTAGGAAAAGCAAATAATATACTTCGTTATGCTTTGTATTGAAATGTTTGATATTTGTTATATATACTTCATATGTCATTTCGTATCTGCGTTTGAATTTCCAACAAGTTTTGAAGTGGGAATACAATAAATTTCGATTATCTCCAGTTGCGTTCTACGTTAAGTCCCAAACGTCTTCGTATGATTTGGACAACATTCCAGTATTTTAAATTCTGCTTCATATAACTGGAATGTTTTCGAGTATTATGTATTATTTTAACGCAGAAAGCGCTGTAACTTGTTTTATTTAGATTATAAATAAGATCCTTTAGAATCTCCAAAGTAAGAGAAGCATTTTCACAGTTCATTCAGTCATCATCTAACAGCGCATTCTATTCTTTAACGCTTCACAACGAAACAATTATACAAACAATTCATTGCCTTTCGAATTTTCAAAGTTCCAAGCAAAATAGAATATTTCGGAAAATTTCTGGATAAAGTCGTCAAATATTAGCCTTTCACTCTGTCACGTTTATTCTTGAAGTTTTCATAAAACGTAGTTTACCATTAAATTATATAAACTTCAGCAAAACGTTTATGAAAACTGAATGACAAATAGCATATTTTAAAAATAGGATGTTAGTTTTAACAGTGAACGAAAGGGAGCTTGTATAGGATAATTGGAGTAACTGTTAAGAAGATACTGATCGATGTTGGCATTGCTCAGCAAATTCTGTAAGAAGCTAGTTATCCCCGTCTCATTTCGGGGTGTTTGTAGGTTTGACATTTAGACTACTATTGGGAAAATAATGGACTTTTAACATCAAGGCAAGCTGCCTGTTTTGTACGCTTTGTCAGAGAAAAATATATTTTATCTTATTATTACTTTAAGTTTTAAAAAACTCACCAGTAGTACCTCACAGAATTCTGTTTAAATTTTACACCTGAATTATTCATTGTGCTTGTAGGTAAACGATATCAGGGGTACTAACCTGCCAAACTGTGTACACAACCTTCTGTGGCTAATCCTTAGATGGTAAAAGTAAGTTATTTCACCTCACAGAACTCGTAACTCCCGATGTTTTCTCAGGCATTGAATATATGAAGTTCCTGTGTTTTTCTTTGTGGGTAAGAACCTTCAACCTTCTTTAAAAGGCCTGCAAGAAGTATTTTGTTCATTGGCAGAATAATTCTCCCATTCAACAGAAAAATTTTGTTTCATTTTTAGCCCCCCCTGAAGTTTGCATTTTTTTACTTAGATACGGTGCCTACGAATGATGATGTTAAACTAAAAATTAAATAAAAGACAGTTATATCTGTTAAAAGATGAGAAATCTCTAAGTTTGCTCATTGCACAGTGGGACGGTGACACCAGAAGCACTAAATTTTGAACATACGTAGCCTTAAAGCAGAAAATGCGCTCATCGAAGCCTAGATTTTAAATTTTAAATGTACATTTTATTTATTTCATGTTCTATGCATACTTAATGACTTTTTGTTAAAACAAATTTAGGAATTAAAGTGTAATATCTTGCCACGTCTCAAAATAAAAGATTTTTATCTTTCAAGCACCAGAGTGCGTTTCAAATTTAACTGCCAAGTTTCAAATTTAAGTATCAAATTCATCTAATTAAAAACAATATGTTGGCATTACTCGAAATAAAATACTTTTCTCTTCCATGCGCCAGTGCGTTGCTGCTCTCCAATATATAAGCTATTTAATCTAGCTTTCAAATTTATTGTCTCTGTTAATTATTATTATTATTATTATAGATTTAAATAGATAACCGATATTTTTTTAATTTTCAGTTCTATTTATATAAATAAAAAGCCTTTTATTTAGATTTATCATAAAAGCCAATTTATGATATAACTGAATAACAATTTTTATGAGAGTGCAGTTTTTTCCCGTTTTGAAATTCATAAAAGATTTTCCTAATGCTATCTGGTGTTAAATTGACAGAAAATCTTTTTTGTTATTGTTTCTTATGGCCTTTTACACTTTTTAAAGGAAATTCACATTATAAGTGATATATAGCAGTTTTAAGATTTCAGTTGAAATTGTTTTACCTAGCTGGGCCTGTGGTAATAATTCATACCGAAATTCTTCAATATTCTTTTAGTCCATCCAGTCTATCCTATACCTTGCAGGTACTTTGGGAAAGATTTTCTATGCGTATAAAGAGAGAAGAAAGGAAATTTACTACGGAAGTAATAAATATAATAATTGCAACATAACACATAACATCCATTATACTCCCTATCATGAAATTGTTCAATAAACGCAAAACAAAGTAAAATGAAACAGTCGATAACTAAGCTAATATCATCACTGCCAATAAATAAAGGAAAATAACAAATATAGTTAGCATAAATATATCAAAAATAATGTAAAAATAGTTGAGAATATCTGAGGGAAAGAAATAAGCTGATCCATATTTCATTCTCCATATTTAATTGATTAACAATATAATGCTTTTATGCTCTGAAAAATGCAATGCTTTAAAACATTCTTCTTCAATCCTACTCGGAGCTCAATAAAAACTAGTTATCATGTTAACGAAATTATACAGTTAGCTGTAATTTTTAACTATATGTATAATATCTATTGCATCTGAAGACTAGAATTATTGGACTGTAAACACTTAGAATATAATCCGAAAAGCAATTCTTTCAAGCGTTGTTAAAATCATTAAATATTTTTACGAAATAACACTAGCTAGACACCGTGAAATTGCACCAGCTGGATACATTAAAATCATTAGGTATTTGCTTTTGTTAATAATAATGCTTTAGATTGGCTGTGCAAGCAGTTTGTTTATATAATAATATTTAATGTATTAATTTTTCTTATTGGCCGGGTGCTTTATTTAATATCCATTAGCCTTCCGCCATTGCAGGGGCCGGAATTTGTAGCCAGTTCATTATCGAAGCACCTAATAGGTGGCCACAGTTGCCTCTTATGAAGGGAGGGACCACGCCTTCTGCGGGATTCGAACGCGGAGTAAATGCTATCATAGACTATGGATGGCAGTAAGGGTTTCTAATCGCTATACCTGCTGGCGGCATTAATATGTTAATAATAATCATAAATAACATTAAGGAGTTAATATAATTGGATTTATATGTATAGTAAATTTATTGACAGAATTTAATTATTGACACTCAGTAAACCCCCTTAGCACAAACTTGTTTAAGGCGAATACTGGGTTAGCATGCATAAAATTATGATTCCGGCAGCGATCTATATGTTCTTATAAGAAATTTTGTCGATGAAAGCGAATTTTGTTACCAGAAATTGTATAGACATTAGGTATTTTTGAATCAGGAGACGTAAGAAATGAGCAGTGCCCTCGCCGAGACTCGAACCACGGACCTCTCGAATAGTGCTGACCACTACACCACGAAGGCATACTAAGAAGGCTGGAGAAACGCCCTTGTATACTTCCTTTTTTAAAGGGCGACAGGGGATTAGGGGACCCAATCGCCAGAATCTGGTGGTGGAGAATCATCATCTACCACCCTTTTAGTTCAGGCGCAACTGTAGAGACATTAGGTTATGTTTTGAAAGCAGGAGAGATAAAAAATGAGCAATGTCTTCGCCGGGTCTCGAACCATAGACCTCTCGAATACGCGCTGAGTGTGCTGACCACTACACCACGAAGGCATACTAAGAAGGCTGGAGAAACGCCTTGTATACTTCCCCTTTTAAAGGGCGACAGGGGATTAGGGGACCCAATCGCCAGAATCTGGTGGTGGAGAATCATCATCTACCACCCTTCTAGTTCAGGCGCAACTGTAGAGACATTAGGTTATGTTTTGAAAGCAGGAGAGATAAAAAATGAGCAATGTCTTCGCCGGGTCTCGAACCATAGACCTCTCGAATACGCGCTGAGTGTGCTGACCACTACACCACGAAGGCATACTAAGAAGGCGTAAGAAATACCTTATAGAATTACAAACTGTTGATTTAGTCCGTTGCGTCGTTATTTAACACGAACTTACGAAGTTTTTCATTCTTAGTATTTAATTGATTTTTTTTCCCTGTAACTTTTTTGCTTAAGAAGCTTAAGCTTGCGTTCAAAAATTTTCTGTCGCGCTTAATTGAAAACCACGCAGAACATACTGTATTCTTTAAAACATGACCAACATTGGTGAAATAGCCAGACAATCACGATCTTTGAGTCAATGATGAGCTTTCAGGAGTTTTTTGGTGCAGATGACGACATTGTTATGTGTACTCCAGTGGAGTCATGTACACGAAGTTGTGTCTGAGGTGCAACAAATGTCATCAGCAGAAAGTGAGGAGAACGCTATCTATCCGCCCACTCGCCAGGAAATGTTACACGCCTTCGACACTGCAGAACGTTTTGCTGCATCATCCGAATCGACCGCTAGTTTTACGGAAGCAACAAATGCCGTAGGCCCATAAAGTTGTTGATTTGTGAGAGCATTTTTTCAAGTTATTGTACAGCAATTAATGTAGTACTGTAGTGTTTTCTATGACAGCATGCATAATATATTGCAATATTATGTGTTATATACTGCAATCGGTTAATGGGTAGAAAATATTATTACAAAAATAGCAGTTAACACCGATTTTTTAACACAAACTCCTGACTTTTCGGTTCCTTGCGACATTCATGTCAACGAGGGCTTACTCTAAAAATGCTTAAATACTAAAAACGCTACGAATTTTATCTATGCGTCTATCTAAGGCGATTTATTTCCAATCACACTAATTACTATACCAACTAGCTTCAACTAAGTACAGGGCTTAAGGCTTAGTTTCTAAAAGTAGAAATAAGTACAGGGACTTCATGAAAAGCCGCTAAGAAATTAAATAAAAATAAATAAATTAAAAGTTAAATTAAGTAATTAATAATGAGAAATAAAACATAAATGAAATTATAGATAAAAGTACTAGTAAATTAAATTTAATTAATGATAATTAGATAAATCATAAATTCAATTAAAGTAATTTATCGTAAAAATTAAATGGCAAAATAAAAGAAATAAAAATTGAGTAAGTTAATGAAACAAACACAGAATACTGAGATTAAAAAATAGGAAATATTTCGAACAGGTATCTTTGCAATTAGATGAAGTTGCTTGTTTACCTTCTTATCCATTTAAC
>KK122432.1:183500-222334 GCA_000611955.2 Stegodyphus mimosarum | reverse complement strand
GAAAGAGACTATCAATAAATTCTTCTCCTCTTAAAAAGAATGTATTTCGACATAAAAGTTTCCTTGTGCAATGTGCGCAAGGTTGTGCACATTGCTCTTTCTGCGGAAGCGAGGTACAATGTCACTTTTACATTTTGCTGAAACATATTTCATTAATATCAGAATTTTAATTAAAATTAAAATTAAATTTTAAAGCTAATGTAACGAGGCTCATTTTACTTGGAGCACTAAATAAAATTAAAATTTCCTTCAGAAACTGAGAAGTCCTAATAACGGTCTCCAGCTAAAGTTAAGCCATGGACATAAGTTTGCTTATTTTTAAAAAGAGTTCGGGATCATTTAAATAATATTTAAAACATAAAGAGTTCTATTTTCTAATATTTGATCGAAAGGCATATTTAACTATAATTCTGCATCGTGATTTCCATGATAGAAGGGCTTTTCGTAAAATTTCAAGAGGTTTTGGGCTTAGAAAGAGCTCCTTCAAGACACCAAAGGCACAATAGCCCATAGCTAAAATATCAGGAGACTTCGCAGAAATACATTAGAAAGGCAATACCCGTATCAGACTTCGTTTTTTCAACGAATGTAGTGGTACTCTTCGAAGTATGATTTGTTGCTTGGTCTTGATGAAGTTTCACTATCTGAAAGTGATTGGAATACAGAAATTTTGTAAATATGGATGAAATTCAGAAATTTCTTTTTTAATAGGAAAATGTCTGATATTAGAGAAGATCCCCTGGGAAATTCGGAAATTGGTATCTGATTATGAATTTAGGTAAGTAATTTCTTCTGTTAATATCGGATGTCAAACTTTCTCTTGATATTACGTTGAGGTGAAGTTAACACTCCGCCCATCATTCTTGTTTTCAATTTCTTACTGTAGGAGAATACTGTGACAATCATAAATCCCTTACTTAAACTTTCTTTGCAGTAACGGAAACAAATTGGTTGTATTTCCATTTATGTCCCACTAAAGAGATTTTAACAAGGTTCTACAAACTGATATGCATTGTCTCAATGCATATCAGTTTGTAGAACCTTGTTATGTATCGGCAAGAGCTAATGAATATTATGCTCTTTTAACTTTTTAAAATTGTAAATCTAGTGTTATTAATTTAATTATTGTTGTTGCATATGCATTTAAATACTTCGCACAAAATTTATGCGCCGCCGAATTTTCTGTTGTTACCACTGATTTAATTTAAATTAGAAACAGTACGTACCTTTTTCAGGTATTCATTTTGAGTTTGCAACAGATCCAAAAGTTAAAGTATGCCTATATACAGACGGATAAAAAATTGAAAATGGAGTAGGAAGTGCATTTGTTGCAGTCGCCAACCAAGGCATTCTACATATTTGGCAAAGACACTTGCACGAAAATAATACTGTCTTCCAGAGCGAAATGTTGGCTATTAAAGAAGCATTAACTTACCTAGTACAAGAACGTCATAATAGAGCTATCATGTTTACTGACAGTTTATCCTCGATATATGCAATCAATAATCCCGATCACTCTTCGCCTATTGTAACTGCAGTACAAAAGATACTAAGAGAAAACTACAATAGCCAATATTTCCTCAAATGGGTCAAAGCGCACGCAGGTCAGGTATGGAATGAATTTGCTGATACCTTAGCAAAGCAAGCAGCTGAAAATCCCACAGAACATAATATAATGTAGTATCATATATTCTGGCCAATGTCACACTTCAGAAAAAACACTCCGGCCAGAAAGCTATTGACACATGGCAAAATGAATGGAATATCAGCAGTACAGGACGAAGGACAGCTTATATTATTCCCAAGGTACATCTTGAGCGCAATATAGAAAACTCACTATTAGTCCGATTTGTTTCAGGGCATGGCCCATTTCCTCAGTACTTTGAAAGGTTCAGAATTATAGCATCAGATAATTGTGTTTGTGGTAATATAGGCAGCTCGAATCATTATCTCGCAGACTGCCCGCTCACAGAGCAGCATCATATTCGCTTACCAGAGCTTAACAGACAAGCCTTTTGTAAATTTGTAATTAAACAAAAATATCTTGTGGAAAAAATAAAAAAATCATGGACAAATTGTCTGCGTTGGGCACCGATCTTTGCCAAGCAGCTTAGTAACACTAACCATGTGCAAGTAATTAGTATTCAATCACATATTTGAGAGAACACTTGTAAAGGAGCGCATAATAATGTGTAATATATTTCAGCATTATTACTGATTTTACTGGTGGTGATATTATTATTATGTTAGTAAGACATTATAGATTTATTGTACAGAGTAGCATTGTGTGCGTAATGTCAGGGTTACTAAGGGCACTATGGAGGAATGTAGCACAATGTTTGCACAGCACAGTTAGAAATGTAATATATTGTATAATTGAATATCGTAATACTTATTGTAATATATTGTTAACAGCATTATTGATTATTAATTTAGTATTATTTCAATGTGAAAGTAGTATGTTACAAACGCCCCTGTATGGCTATGTACTTTTTTTCTTTTTTTTAATCAATAAATACTGGGGCACGGGCAGTTGTATGGCAGCGAACCCCATCGGCTGCTCTGGACAATGGCGGACATAGTGCTGTACTGATTAACCATTATGGTAAAGGGACAGTGCCCTCGTCCTCCGTCACTTGTCCATGTAGAAGTTACGACTAACATTTCTTCGTTTTTCTTTTCCGATTAATAACGTTGCTTATTTTACACTTAATAAATTTTAATACCATATATTTATTTCACTACGTTTTTGAATTATGGGATAGGTATGTTTATTTTCGAAAAGCGGGAAAACATATCTTTCAATCTACAGCTTGTTTACATACGATACTTTGAAATAAGAATAAATTTAAAAGTAGCAGACAATATTTCTCATTTCAAATAATAAGTTGTTTTCAGAAGTTTTAATTCCAAAATGTTTTTAATTTTTTTTATCGAAATCGTTCTACAAATGCGTAAACACTAACCAAACATGTAGAAACAATGCAAAATAATTAAAAACATTTAACGAGCCTAAGTAACAGATGCTTTAATTATTTTATGCTGATTCAAATCAGGAACAAATCAACGATAATTATAATTGTACGCAATTAGAAAGAGTAACTCAATGGAACTCATGCTAATTTTTCAAACTTAAAAAACTGGAATACTTAAATACATTTTTAACTGTCTCATAATTATTGTCATCAAAGAAGCAACCATTATTTACAAACAGTTTTTACATTCCACGGCTATTCCAGAGTATATCGGCTTAATCCTTGGAAACAAACTAGAGCGCAGCTTGAACCAGCGCCCCACCCATGGTGTACTTTCGCCAACTTTCTCAATAAGAAAACTGCCAGTTCAACTGGGTATTAATTATACGTGACGAATGCAACAGGATGGAAGCCATTAACCATTTGAAACAACAGCACATTATACATCGAGCTACTTCGTGCAAAAATTTCAACATATATGTTTAAAATGTGCTTAGTTCCTCGACATACGATTTTTGTATTCTCTTTAGCGCGTTAGAATTCAGAAGAAAAAGGCAAATCCGGATAATGTTTTGATGATAATATACGCTAGACATGATATTTGTTGTGCATATCGTAGATAAAGTATGCCTTGGAATTGAAAAATACAAACTGGCAATCAAGAAGCCAAAATTTGAAATCATGTGTGTGAAAATCTTAGACGCCCTAGAATTTTCTAGAAACTAACTTAACCTAATCTAAAGAAGAAAAATTTGAAACTGATATTCTTCTTTACAGTACAATTTTATACAAATAGTTAATATATAATTTCAAAGTTTTGAAAAATTTTTTAAACTCAGTGTGATTTCATCACTTATTCAATAAAAAAAGACACTCGCTCCCAAGTATATAGCTTCTTATTAAAGGTTACAGAATTGAATAAATATTTTGAGATATGCAAAATTTTATTATAAAGCAGTCTTTGTGTTGTATGATTTCAATTAAGTGTAGGTTAATGTAAGAATTCCGAAGTTATTTAAAGTAAGTTAGTTAATCTGTTGGTGGTGTCTTGTCCATGAATTTCATGGAAGAATGGTTGCCAGAGCCACAAGGAGGTTGGACATCTACTTCCACCCCAAATTTGAGGGAGAGCAACTCGGGAGGTTCGATAGGTTTTCCACCCCTCTCCCCTTCCACCAAATTACACTCGAGGACTTTCAGCTCGCCGTATATTTAGGGTGGTCCCATTGCCACAAAGATAGTGTACATTTGCAAACCTCCACGCCTACGGGTTCCGAACCCGGACCCTTTGGTACCGCAGTACGCTCCCTTAACCACTATACCGTCTAAGCGGCGAGTTAATTAATCTATGACATTTAATAGGATTAAGAACAGACATTTTTCCGATCTAAGGATATTTTTAACTTATTGTACACTATTCACTAATCATTCCAATATCCTTATAAATTGAGTAATATGTATAAATAAAAATGAATAGCTAGTCAGTGTAGCGTGTGAACAAATAAATATAAGCAAATAATATTATCATAATAATGAAATCGAAAATAATTCTTAACAATAACATTTCGTGGAACTACCTCCAGATATTTAATAGACCAGAAAAATAAAAGGGAGCTTTATTACTTTGCATTTTAGATGCTTTGAATGTCTTTAAAGCAAACTCTAAATAAATAGAAACTGTTTTCGAGAAATCCCGAAAGCAGCTTAAATAATACAGCAACAAACAAAAACATGACTTTAGTGAGCTTCAAAATCTTCTCAATCCTTTCCCTTTAGGCTAAGGTACTTTCTTAAAACTCTTTAGCTTCTTCATAAATTTCGAATCAAAGTTTACATCAAATTACTTTACAGAAAGAGGTACTGAATTTCGTAGTTAGGATAAAAAAACTTAAGTATGTGTCATTTATACTCGTTTTTTCATACATTAAATGTAGCTGCATATCTCAAAAATAAAATAAGAGCCAATATATATATATATATATATATACTGCGTGAATATTTACTTGTATGTATGTTTTATATTTATTTACTGTAGTTGAATATTTATTTTGCATGTATTTTCTTTCTATTTTATATTATCTTAATTACGTATTATAAATAATTGTAAATTTCGTGTGTTTAACTACTCAATTTTGTTATATTGCATTAAAGTTATGTAGTTAATCACTATAATTTTGTTCATAGTTGCAGCAGAATATCCTGATATACCTTATTAAATTTTCAGCACCAAATTTATAGTTAGTTGCAGAAACATGGCTTAGAAGGTAATATAAAAGCACTTTTTCTAGGGGTTTAAGCAACAATTCGAGTAATCTCCCTTCCATAACGACTCGCGAGTAAATTATACAAAGCCTGGCGGAGCTCATTTACTGGTTGTGAGCTAGGATTTAAGAGTTCAAAGAGGTTTGAGCTTTAGTTCAGTGAAGGAGTTTGAAATTCTACTGCGCATTTGGACACTACGGAGATTCAACTGAAGATAATTCCTATGTTTATACACAGGGTGTATCAGTATAGTGGTGACAAACTTTCAGGAGAGATATTATGTGCTAGACGTGTGCTCCCTGCTAGATTATTATGTGCTAGAGTACACCTAGACTATGGGAAATCCCACTAATGTACTCGAAAACGCTTTAGTTCAGTGAAGGATTTCTTGGGGCGGTAATGATGACACAAAAATTAAGAAAGAAAGGACACGAACGGGGGGGGAGAAAACATGTTTATTATTCGGAGTACAGCAAAAACAAAGAAAAAACAACATAAAGAGACAACGACCGTCATCAAAAGGAGGTGTTCAATATTACAACCCGAACCTGATGCAGAAATCGTGCGTCATGCATATTCCATGCGACTTTCCATTCGTGATGCAGATCTTCCATGCGCCGAAGAAGTGAGGCCTGCACCACTGTCCGGGGTCGTAATTTCGAACATCTTCTTTAACGATGACCGTTGTTTGTTTTTATTCTTATTTATTGGTTTCTAATGTACTAAACATAATAAAACATATTTTGTCTCACTATTTGTGTCTTTCGCTTTTTGCGTTTTGTGTCGTCACTACCGCTGCAGGAAAGCGTTTCCGACCATTCATTGCTATGTGATTTCTCATCGTCCAATTGTACTCTATCCCTCCTGAAAGTTTGTCACCGCTGTACTGATACACACTGTATAAGACATTTTACTTGAACCTGCCTTATTTTATGCTTGTTGAAAAATATTAATCATTTTTCATTCCTATTCTTATCATAATCGAATACAGTTCAAGTCAATCTTTTATTTAGTCAGTAGACTAAGAACTACCAATACACAACAATGTTATGCACAAACACTCTCCATATCTGCATGATTCATGACTCTCCTCAGTAAGTCAGCAAATAAGGGCTTCACGTGGAGAATAAAAGCCAACAGAATGGTGTTCATACAGTCTCAAGATCTTATTTCTAGGGATTGGAAATTGAGATTGTTAAGTAAAAATTGCCAAATAACACTTTGTTGTCTAATCATCTAAGATTTGAATAGAACAAATATTTGAATATTAATTAATGCTTAAGAATACTAACTATTCTTGTATTCTCGTTTCCTCTCAGGGTCGGGATAGACGAAGTGTAAAAGTTTGTCGTGATTTGTTTCCATGTGTAAGTGTTAATACTAGTAATTTCTTTTTAAACGTAATCTACAAAAGGGCTGTTCTTGATGCAGATAATCTGAATGTGCTTTTAAATAATGAATTTATTAATCAAAGCAATTATACAGAAAATGCATTTAGTAATTCGGCAAATTTTAGCACAATTTAGAGACGTTTTAACGATTCCCGAAATCTCAAACAATATCTTAATTAAGAGCTCAAATCTTGAATTTTTTTTTAAAATCTCAGTCTGTCATTGCAGGTATTTCTGTTTTTCTTTATTCTTTCTCCATGTTACAATCATTTATTCTCTTTACCAATACCAAGAGTTCTTTTTCTTTTCGTAGCAAAATTTCAACTACTTTCATTTTGGCGACCAAAATGACTGTAAATATTTTAATTTCAAATCAGAGCTAAAATGATACTAAATCATTGACATCAGTGATACTAACATGATAAAAAAAAAACTTCCAAAATTACATTTGAAAATCAGAATATTTATTTAATTTTTTTTACTGAAATTAAGATTTCATTACTATAGAAGAAAGATTGGAACCCAACCCGCAGTATCTCAAGACGTATCTCCAATTTAGAGGTTATGTTATGTTTGAAACCTCACTTTTTTGTCAAAATGCAAACCGAATTCATTGCAAAATTTTAATAAAAGAGTTTAATCGTTTTGAATTATATTGTATTTCCTTTTCATTTTTTACAACTAAACTCATGGAATTTAAATTTATAAAATTACCTATAATCGAAAATAAAAATATTATGCCTGCAAAAAACTCTGCCATTCTGGATCGTTATTATTTGGCAGATAGTTATACCGTCTTGGGATAATAAAATAATCTTATATAATCAGAATTGCAGATTTTCAAATTATCGTATCTTTTCTTTAAAATGAAAATACGCATATGCATAAATTATGCCTATAAATTACGGACTGTTGTCCAACTAAATTCATAGATTTTTCTTAAATTCTTAAGCTAGCTGGTATGAATCAGAATTAGAATTTTTAAAATGATAGTACGTTTTCAGGCACTAATAAAATTCAAAACGGAAAATTTATGTAAAAATACCGAAGAAAGCATATCAACGCTTCATAAATTTTATTTATTCGGAAATTTATTTATATATATATATATATATACATATATAAACTGAAAACATACGGCCGTGGAAAAAATATCCGGCATCACTAAAACCTAAGGGAGAGAATATCAATCAAATACATTATATAGCAGGAAATAAAATTTTATGAGACGGCAATATATAATTTAAGTTGTACTTCATCACTCAAATATTTTTGAACAGTCTCCCGGCTCACGAATATATATCAGAAATACGATAAAAGAAAGCTGCAGCACGTACTTGGGTACTGAGTACTTTCTATGTAGATAAATATATTACTGGTAATATTGAAATATTTGTATCTTGTGTACAATACTTAGTAATTAAGCATTTTTCAATATCTTACATTACAGTGTCAAGCATTTATACATTGTAGTAATGCTATGTAACTTTGCACTTAGAATAGTTTTAAACTTTTTAACCCTTTCGGCCCCACCGGGACATATATGTCCCGCAAATGTTTCCAAATCACCCAATGGGAAAAACAAGCGTAAAATTTATTGCCGCGAGTGTCCCACTGGTTTCCTGTGATTACATCTACCTTTTAGTGTAATTTTTTCTCGATAGATGACACTAGTGCCCTGTGAGCTCTTTGTTTTATCGTAACAGTTTTGACAAGCGGGAAAGTTTGGACATTCTGGCAGCCATTTTAGGCGAAGATACATGAGTGGACACACGTGCTGTTTTCGTTGTATGTGATTTTCGTCTATTTTTGCCATATCAAGCAGTTTATTTGAAGTAAGTGAATTTTCATTGTAGATTTTGAAAAAAAATAATATTATGGGACATATATGTCCCAATGGTCTGTTTTATTGGGACATTATTGTCCCAGTGGTTATTGAAATATATCTATGCCTCATTCTCAAAGTGGTCATTTCTGTATTTTTAGGCATAGCAATATCATGAATCGCAGGAAGGGATTGACAAAGGAAGAAATAATTAAATTATTGAATGAACCGGATTCAAGTGATGAATTGGACGATTCAGATATAGACAAGGAATATGTCCCTAGTTCCTCAGACAGTGATAGCTGTGAAGAATTGAGAGAAAATTCAGGAACATCAAGGGCACCGAAACGAAAGCTGTCATGTCTTGAGCATTCATCAGAACCCTCCGTTGACTCGGACTCTGATGATTTCTCACCCGATGAAGCGGAGCAGGTATCAAAATATAAGTGCAAGGCAAAAAATAAACATAAAAAAAAACTATTTCAAAACCTACTGATCCTGTCATTTGGTCAAATGTTGGTCCAAATTTTGAGCCACGGCTCCATGTATCTAAAGACCGTCCAACTGCAATACTGGCCAAAATCAACAGATCCTCTAATGAATTAGAATGTTTCTCATGTGTATTTCCACGAAGTCTTCTTATTTTTATTTCTCAATGTACCAACCAGCGCCTTGAAATACTGAGACATGAAAAAAAAGTAGATATTCCTGACACAGACCCTTCAGAAATTATGCTTGTGTTGGGAGTTATGCTTGTCATGTCGTATAATCAAGTACCGAACTTTTCAGATTATTGGTCCAGCAATCCTTCATTGGGAAACGAAGCTATCAAAAATGCGATTTCCCGTAACAGATGCCTATTGGTCTTTGCAAAAATGTACTTCAATGATCCAGAAAAAGATGCGAATGCTCCAAAGACATATTATATGGATGAAGTGGTGGCATGTTTCAAAAAGACATTTATGCAAGCTCGCGAAGATAGTCCCTTTCAAAGCATCGATGAATCCATGGCTAAATTCAAAGGTCGTTCTAGCCTAAAGCAGTATTTACCCCTAAAGCCAATAAAACGGGGAATCAAAGTGTGGGAGAGATGTGATGCTGCTACGGGCTACACCTATGACTTCAATATATATTCTGGCAAAGACATGGATAATACAGATCATGAGGGTACAATACTTGGAGAAAGAGTTGTTCTAAAACTTTCCTCAACAATACGTAACCCAGATGTTACACTTACATTTGATAGATTTTTTACAAGTGTAAACTTATTGGATAACATATCCTTTCCTTCTGTTGGTACTTGTATTTCTCGTAGAAAAGACATGCCAAAATTCTCTGACGAAAAACTTCAAAAAGGTGATTCAGAATTTCTCCAGAATAGAAGAGGAACTCTTGCAGCAAGATGGCAAGATTCAAAGGAAGTTCTGATTCTGAGTAATTGCCACGGACCTGATGTCATACAAGTAAAACGTAAGCAGAAAGATGGAGAAAAAGTAATGACAAATTGTCCTACCGCTATTGCCGACTATAACAGATTTATGGGAGGAGTAGATTTGTCTGATCAAAAGATATGCCTATATGATTTTGACAGAAGATCTACAAAATGGTGGAAAAAAGTATTTTATAAACTTTTGATGACAGCTGTTGTGAATGCACACATATTGTTTCAAGAAACCAAACATAGGAAAATACCTCTCTTGCAATACATTGTCCCCCTAGCCGAATTAATGATTGCTCATGGCAAAGAAAATGCAATTGTCAAGAGGAAGAAATCAGGTCGACCGTCAAATGCAACAAAACTGATGTTGAATGTTGGAGATCATTTGCCATTAGAAGGGCCAACAAGAAGAAGATGTGCCCGCTGTGCCAAACAAAATAAAGAAACCCGAACAAAAACTGTTTGCGCCATGTGTAAAATTGCACTATGTAAAAACTGTTTTGCAATGTACCATACATAGAAATTTCATAAATAATGTTGTGTAGGTAGGTGTTTTCTGATAAAACTGTTTCAAAAGTATTGTGAAATTCATTTAGAACTAGAAAACTGAACTTTTCACTATGTTTTATATTGTCACTTCAACCCCAATGGGACACATGTGTCCCAACTAAAAAGACCAGTGGGACACATATGTCCCACCTCCAAAATGGCCCTTACAGTAAATTTTTGCTTATAATTGGGCAGAATATTGCTATTTCTACTTTATTTTACCTAATAAACCCCTAATTTATCTTTTTTTTTAAAAGAAAAAACTGGTTGTGAAAGGGTTAATATTAGTAACTATATTTATAAGTTAACTTTCTATATTTTAGTTAACTTAGGTGAGAGTATGTGAAAAATTGTATCTTTCAAATAGTTGCAATAGTTATTATTTTGTTTGCATTTTATTTTTACATTCCATTTTTACCTTTGAATGATGCGTGCTAAATTTCATTTTGAAGTATTTGTAACTGTACGATTTTTAGTAGTTAAGATATGGTAACCGTAAGATATTGCTGTTCTATTCTTTTTCGTTTAAGAGTAAGTTATACTTTTGTTTTTGAGATAAAAGAAACGCATCTTTTTGTGATATTTTAAAGATGCACTTCCTGAGTTTCGGTGCTTAATATAATAATTGTAATAGGTCTATTTAATCAAACAACTTGGAGTTTTAATGAATCGTCATTGACTTTCGAGTATTTCTGAGAGGCAATTATTTGTCTTGCACTGTAGAATGCGTTGTTTCCATGTATTTTAACACTCTCCCTTTTCTCATTAGCTGTCATTTTCTGCCACCTGTATGCTTAAATGAAAGGTATTTACATTAATTTCCAAGGCTGTTGGGCCATTTATCTAGGCATGGAGATCGTTTTCTCTTTTTTGATACAGAATGTAAAAATTAAAGTGTAAAAACTTATGAGACAAAGTTTTCTAACATCTTGTGAAAAGCTAGTTTGCATTGGAAATAAAACATTGTTACGAAAAATTCGGCGGTTGCGCCTGTATGTAAGCTTTCCGGCATAGCACTAGGGTTGCCATAAAAATGTATGGTAGGGTTGCCAGATTGGCGACTTTATCGCCCATTTGGCGACCAAATTGGCGATATCCCATGGTCCAATCGGGAAGCTTCTAGAATAACTTCCTGTCGAGATATTTCTCGAAACGTGTGGAACCTAAAGAAAAACTATATAAACCCTTGCGTTTCTGAGAGCGAGGAGTGTGATTAAGTAGTGTGATTAATTGTGAGAATCGCTGCATTATGAGAATAGCTGCTTACTGTGAGTGCTAAGCTACGCGAGAGTTTTGTGAACGGAAAGCCATCGAGATAGTGCTTTGCCGTGAAGCTACCTTTAAAGTATAGCTTGACAGTGTATTGGTGATTGTTCCACGGTGTTTATTAGAAGTTTAGTGTTGCCGTGAAGCTACCTTTACAGTTACAGCCTGAAGCTGTGTTGCTGATGGTTTCAGCGTATTTATTGTAGATTTTCGACGCTTTTAAAGGTAATTTTGGAACTGTGCTGTAAATAGTGATTCTTGTAAATAAATTGTGCTTTTTATTGTTCTGCATCGTGTCTTCATCGGATACTCTCAAATCCACGAACCCGTAAAACGCAAAAATTAACTACCTAGCTAAACTTTAGTGAATGTAAATTGTGCCAAAAGTCTAATTGTTAGATTTCTTAGATAATTTTAATTTATTTAAAAAAATAAGAATTTTGAATTTTTAAAATTTGTTATTTAAAACTGTACCATTTAATTTTTTAAAAAATTTAAATAGTACAGTTTTAAATAAAGGAATTGAACTCCCTTTCCCAATGCACAGAATTCATAAGAAGATATGTATTTGTTATATCCGCTTTCTTGCTATCATAATAATGCATTTCTTTTGCAGTTTAAGTTCAAAGAGACAGCATTTCCTTCTTGAGAAGAAAATCACGTTCGACCAAAATATAAAGCCTTTGTTAATTGGTGCGCAGTCCTTCAGTATCTTCGAATATATTGCAGGGCACTGCACATAAGCGTAAGTAAGAAAAAAAATATAAAAAAAAAACTCTGTTTTCCATGGTAGCCTTTTTGTTACCATTTGCAACATTACTGCAATTCATTAAAGGCATTTTTGATTCTATGCAGCGTGTCCCATTAAGACCGCCTAAACTCTACACAGCCAGACTCCTCGCTTGGAATATATAAAATGTGCCTAAAGAATTGCACCTGTACGACGCATAGTTTCCGAGATAAATGCGAAAGAAACGTATGACGTCATATGTCTAATCAAGACCTAGTTACTACAGAAGGTGTCTTAGTTTCTTGTCTTCATGCTGGTGTACTTCGGTGGGCACCATGGTGCTGCAATGTGTGCAGTCAGACATTGCACAAAGCGCGTGTGCAGCATTCGACATGTGCGGCGATACTTTAAAATCTTCCCATCTAAATTCGTGCAAATCTATGTTCTGAATCGGATAGGAAGTCCTACTTTTCTTTCGCATTTATCTCCAAAACCGGTGGGTGGTTTAGATACAGTTCTTTAGGTACTAATTTATGTATTCCAAGTGAGGAATCTCGCAGTGCAGAGTTTGGGAAGTCTTGATGGAACATCCTGCGTATTATGCGCCTCGTCTACATAATTGTTTTATACTTTTATTACGTGTAACCAACTACTATCTGCATCAAAAATAAAATTTGTTTTATTAGTTCTTTTCTAACAGTTTTTTTATGTACGGGTACCTAATATGTTGTATGTTATCGTTTTCTAAAATTTCTTTTAAATAATAACCATTTATTTTTGTTGAATGGTAATATCTTGTTTTATAAAGAGAATGGTATTTGTTCAAAACGAGAATATTTTTAATACTTGACTGTTGTTTTGCATTTAAGGAAAATCGTGTTCCTAGAAATGCATATTTTTGTATTTCTATCCAAAAAACCTCATAAATTCACACATCTCCACCAACTAAAATATCAGTTGGTGCCAATTTTTAGGGACGCTTTCAAAGTTCTTTTTTAGTTTGTGGTTTTCTTTTTCGTAAACGTCATTCTTCATTTAAAGATAATAAAGTGCATCAAGAAGGATATCTCGATGCTTTCAGAATATATTTATTGAGAGAGTGCTTCGAAATTGTTTTCCTTCACTGAATATTGGACATGATGCTCTTATAAAGAGTGCCGGTCAACAAAAAACATTCTTTTTGCACCTGACGTACTTTAAATCTAAAATGCCACTTTTTACACGTATCGTTTTTCAAATGTTACCAATAAATGTTATCGCCAAGTATTATTTTCAAAAGAATAATTTAGAGAGTACAAAAAGTATATGGTAACACAAATGAAAGGAATTTGTCACCCAACGTTATGTCTATGTATTATTTTTAAAGAAAGAATACATCCAATATAAAAAAAAACATGTATGGCAACACAAATAAATGGATGTCGCCACCAAATTTTACCACCGTGCATTAAGGAAACAATATAGTGAATATGAGAAAATGTATGGCAACATTTATCACAAGAATTCTAAAGGTATCCGATATAAAATATTATTAACTTCCTTGTGTCAGTTTGCTGCCCTTTGGAAAAGCCTAAGATATTTAGCATTTCTTTTAAATTTCATCTGCCTGTTATTGAATAACAAACAAACAAAAAGATTTAAAAGCAATAAACACAGGTCTTTGTAGTTGTTATAACTTATCTCATTTGTCTGACAGTAACATCAAAACAAGTCCATGAAATTCATTGTGGCAAGGAGTTAAAGATTGCGCCTGTAGTTGGCACGAACCTTGAGCAATATACTGGTGACAATGTGAATTTGCTCAGTTCCGCCCCCAATGTTTATGAAGAACACCCCCGGGGAATGGGTTCGAGGGTCTCCTACCCCTCTTTTCCTACCACCAACCTCTCGAGAGGCCTTTCGGCTCCCGCATGTTTAGAGTGCCTTAATGCGGTACGGACTCTACATATTTACAAACAAACGTGCCTTTTCCGATATTCGAACCCTAGGCCTTTGGTAGGCCAGTCAACGTCGGTAACCACTATTCCGATCATTAAAAACTTCAAAAAGCCTCCTCTGGAGCGGCGGTAAATTCCGAATCTTGTCAAACTTTTTTAAATTCTATTCAAATCATACTTTTTCGTTGAACGGTCTTTTAGGCTAACTTCAGACATGGCAATATTTTATCCCTATCGGTATTCTGAAAATATACAACATAAATATTTCAGTTGCTAAATTGTATACATACTTCCAAACAGAGTTTAAAACATAATTTTGTATTTTGATAAAAACTCACGCTCATATCAATCGGTCAAATACTTCGAATATTTATTCAATAACATCAAAGGAAAATAAAGTATTAATAATGGCAACGAGGGACTAATATAAAACTGAATTAAGTGAACTTTCTGTTTAGAAAAAACTAAAAATATTCATATTTAGAATGTTTGTGCAATACCAACTCAAAAAGTGGTGAGGAATTTGAAATTAATTACCTAAATAAAAATTACACAAGTTGTTCAATTTAAAAGCACATTTTCTTAAAAAGAGGAAGTGTATAATATTTGTGAAGTTTAGTTTGCCTATAGCATACGTTGGAAATGACGTCTCTCCCGTTCAGATCTTTTGTCTACAGTTTTCATATATTCCTAGAACGTTTACGAAGCCTTTCTTTATCAAGACTGTGCATGGTATTAGTGGTATTAAATTGTTCTAATTGTCCACGGAAAAGTAGTTCATAGTGCCATCAGCGGAGATTTTGATGACTACATTTTTTTTACGGAAGAAGTTGTTGCAAAAAACCTCCTACAGCGTTTCATAGTGTAATTTGCTCTATAACACACAGCACATTCCTTCTTAGAAGGAGAATGAAGACATAAGAGTAAGGCTTTGGTATTCTCTTTCAGTAAGGCGGTGAACTCTTGAAAATTATAACAGCCTCAGAGTCCATAGTTGATTCAAAGAAAAAGGGCCCGATTACTTGTCTCCTTAACACAACAAGCATTAATTTTCTCAACGTGGAAAGAGGATTTCGTACGCTTGTGTAGGTTTTCAGAGCTCATTCTTCCATAAATTCTTTATTAATCTTCGACCATTTAGAGAAATCGTGTCTCATCTGTGAAGAATCCTTAATCTAAAACATAGATGTTGCCACGAGTGAAATAATCAAACTGAAAACAGCAATCAAAGATGCAATATTGAATATGATAGCATAAATCTGCTCTTAATCTTGCTTATAAGTTATACTTTTCAAAGAAGATATTTTGATCTCCTTATTTAACTTAGTATTTCTTTCGCATTTAGTTTGACTGATCTATGTTATATATCGATATTTTTTGCTTGTGTTCTGTAGTAATTGATCTGTAACCACATTTTATTATTATTTCATTATTATATTAGAAATATAAAAAACTCAAAAAATTCATTTTAAATTTTCTGCGTACTTTGCAAATTGCGAAACATAATGTGTAAATGCTAAATATGTAGATATATTAATTTAGAAGTCAAACAACAAAAATCAGCATTATATTTACAAATTTTCTCAGGACTAGTTTCGATGGTTTTGCCGAACCATCATCCTTAGCTGCCAAAGTGGAAATGCTATTTGCCCTTTGGCAGTTGAGGATTAAAGCTGATGATTTCCCTTTTAAAAATAGCCTATACTTCCCCTTTTGTGTAGATATTCGAATATAACTATTCATCTCTCAGTTGGATTTACGACAAACCGAAAATTAAACGCATGGTTAAAAGTCTTCATTGCTTTGGGAAATCTCCCATTTAGGAGGGTAAAGTTCTGCTTCTAGAACGTGAACATTTGAGAACATGCATTACATACCGTAGAAATAATACACCTCCACACGATACCAAGATATTGCGCCTTAAGAAAATCTTGTAAATGCTCAGTATCCTTGGCGCAAGTGCTTTGGATCTTGGCGCATGTTTGGTATACCTTTATGATCAGAATCTCACTACCTTGGTGTGATGTGACACAGTACCAGTTGCTGCTCCTTCGCAACCAAACAAAAGGACAGCCTCATTTACACACCAATTGAAAACATTTTACCATTTTACAGCACAATTATCATTAATATGTATTCTGTTCCTCCATTATTCAGTTCTGAGTCTCTTTGCACTACTAACTGAAAGTCGCAAAAGCAGCATTTACACTTTTCCCTCTGAACATAAAATATGTTATAAAAGTAACCACAGAACTATCGAAGTATATTATTTTAATCGTGTAAAATGACTGATGGATTATTTTCTTCAAATAATCAAAGTTGTCCAACAATCTAGAGAGAAGCATATATTTAATAATAAATCCCGCATGTAAATAGTGTTTATGTGTGCAAACTTTTACTAATATATTTCTCAGTACATATTCTCTGTAAAGGCCATGTATATAATAAAACCTGTTATTAGCACTGATACGTTCTTTTTATAGAGTGACATCCATATTATACTGTCTTATTCTAAATATCGATCCTGTCAGCTCTCACAGGAGAACATTCTCACGGAATACGCGATCTTTCTTTCCTTTTGAGATCTCAGAAGCTTCGAATATAATGTGTTCGAGAAGTGGTGAAGAATGTGGTTCCTTCCAAGATATAGAGATGACTGGCATGTCTTAAATTTCGCCATCTTTTCGTCAAATCATAGCTTCAAAAAAGGAGGCCATTTGATGTAGACTGATTTTAGAAAGAAAGACGTTGAAAAATCTCATCACTCTGTCAGAGACGTTCGGAAATTTTATGTCATGCACTGCTGAATATGTGAAAGCCGTATTCTCTTATGACAGAAGGGATGCATCTGTATTTTATCGATGTGAGAGGATTAAATAAAAATAAAATATATTAACAGTTTGTCGAGAACAAGGTATGAATTTGTAAAGTTGCGAATTTAGTTTAATCAGTAAATGGATAACCTTCATAATTAATTGATGTTCGTTTTGAATACGTCTCAGGTGCAAAAAAAATGGCGCCAAGAAAAGAAAAAAATGTTCTTAGTAAAGATTGTAAGCAAGTTCAGTAATCAAGATGCAAGAGAAAACACGCCGACGTGGAAAATAAAACAGGCAAATCGACAACGTCGTATTCGGCGTAGAGTTTGTAAAATCCCAATCGATTTCGAGGGCAAAACGGGTCCCCTTTCACCAGGAGTAAAATATGCTGCAAAAGCAAGAAAGCCTTCATTTTTCCTGAGCCTGAGCCTTCATTTTTAGTTACTCTTTCTGACAATAGATGGCGCTATCGGCTCTTCCACTGGTCGGCTGTGGGTATAAATATGATCGACATTTGCTTTCTTGCTTTTGCTCCTGATGAAGGGGGACCCGTTTTGCCCTCGATTGGGATTTTACAAAATCTACGCCGAATACAAGGCTGTCGATTTGCCTGTTTTAACTTCAGTAATGTTTGCAAGGGATAAAAATGTCATCAATATTTTTATCTTCCGTGTTTACGATTAATGGTTTTGGATCACACTTCTTGTTTTCTATGAGTGTAATTTTACCTAGAATAAAAACATTAACTTTCGGAACTAGGAAAAATATATTAAATATTCATTTTGGGATTTCAATTCATGTTACAAGAACATTCTGGACCCATGGAAGCATGCATTGCTGGAAAATAATATTATAACTTCAGAAAAAATTTAAAGACTCGGGAATAGGAGAAATATATCTCTGAAACGTATCAATGACCAGACTATCAGTTTCATGTATCTTGATCAGAATGTAGGGCTATAGCTCTCCATTAAACAAATGATGAAAACACCACACTGTCTCTCATTGCGGAACTCTTATGTGCGTTTATAATATATTAATGGAAAATACTGGAATTTCCATTCTTAGCAATTATACTGTGTTTTATATTTCAACTTTCGCTATAATCTTCTATTACAGAAAAGTATAAGCCTATTGTGTAATGGTATTTGCAGAAAAAGTACTTATTATTCGATCATGGATCATGCTCCTTATGTATTTGAGATGGTATTTGATACTGCTATCGTAACAAAGGATGCGTTTAGAAAGTCGATACTGCTTTTGACCTATTAAAATGAGCTATAATTTGAACGCTTTTCCTACTTACCACTTTGCATTTGGATGTCTAGCATGGTTTTGTTGTACAAAACACACATACATACCGCAAACATCATCCAAATCCATCAAACCGTTTTCTCATTCTTCTTTCAACATTAAAAGAAATCAAATTAGTTCTTATTTACAGTCTTATGAAGCTAAATATGGATTGAAAGCTATTCAAATCATTTTTCCTTCTTCAAATCCAGAAAGTTTAGAAATCATGTATAATCTTCCTTATAATTTCTCTATGTTAAGTGTAGAGGAACCTGTTGAACTAAGTAGCGACTTATTACTGAGTATTTGACGATAGAGTCTAGAGAAGATTATAATACCTTTTATTCATTCAAAGAAATAATATCAGATGGCTCCCTTCTCGGGCTTAAGGGAAAGCCTCTACTCGGGTCTTAAATAAGGATAAGAAAATAAGAAATATAATCTAATAACAAACTAAACAGACTTAGCCAAAACTAGACACAAATATCTAACATTATTGGCCCTTAATTTAACCTAGCCGGCGATTATCAACAGATACGTACAATACTCTCGAACGCAGTAGATTTAAGAGCGAATTAGACAGACGGCAGACACGCGCCACTAAGAACTCCTAAGCTCTCGAAGTAAGTTGAACCTTCCTTAAATACTTCTTCTAACTCATTTGCAAAAAACGCGACACTGAATCTCATTCTGGTACGGAATACTACGTGCGAAACAAGAGTAGACTTGAAAACATCTTTAAACTTCAAATAAATGTTAGAAGCTTAAAATAGCCTCTACACATGTTGGAAATAGCTCCATCAAATCCTTCGAACATCCCTTGATGCTCTATTCTCCGATGGACCTTTTGTAAGTAATGTGTGTATACTGCTTTCCAATTTCTAATGAAGTAATTTCAGTGGAAGATTTCTTATGTGGATGACACAGCAATCTTCTCTTGCTATTCAAATATGAAAGATTTGCTCAAGCAAAATGCAACATAAAGTTAGCATACATAGCATATTTGATGAATGACTGTAACTAATGGCAGAATATTGAAAGCAATCATCATTAAAAAATACAGGAAAGAACAGACAGTTATTGAGGAATTTCAACTGTTGGAAGAACTTCGCAACAGACTCACTTAGATGCTATCTGCTTAATACTGCCAGGGAAAAGAAAGACTATCTATGACCCTAACTGCTATATAGTCTATGCATCTCCTGAATGTGCTACACATATTTTTAATAAAACCCAAGCATCACAAAATCAGACTTTAAAAATGACAGTTTATGAAGTCTGTCTGAAGATGGTTAGTTCGAAACAAAGTTATTCATTGGAGTATAAAAACTGCACTAGTCAAAAATTTATTCATAGATACAGTTTCAAATTTCAGGGATATTGCTGTTAATACTTACAAGGTTCAAATTGTAGAAAACTCCATTCGTCAAATACTCAATATATATTTTGTATTCAGACCTTAAAGAACCTGCTTTCTCATGAGTTATTTATTAGAGAACTAAACCTCTTCTCCCATGTTTTATTCCTAGACCTATCAAATTTTATCTTTAGTCTGATTTTTAGCTTCTTCTTTTTTTTCATCCTTTGATGGACACCTCTTTACAGAGAACTAGTATACCTTGATGTCGGTAAGCCTTACCACAAACTATTAAAGTAACTCAATAAACATCCGCGTAATGCTGAATCGTGTTTACCTCGAAGTATGACTTCAAGCAGTAGTTTATCACTGAGGAGAGAACTTTATTACTGAGAATTCATTAAAGAGAAGAGAATGGCTGTGCTAGCACGAAGGCTAACTTTAGTCCACATTTGAAAACATTAGGTTTAAAAATCTTTTCTTCATCAGTTCAGAATGCAGTGAACTATTAAAACCAGTTAGTTATCTTCACTTTGGAGGAATTTCATTAGAAAGTATGGATGATACAAAATTTCTCTTTTTGCTTGCACCAGTGTTTGAGATCTTCTATAATCGGTCTTACTGGGGTGTTGATTAATCTTAAAATGATGTTAAACAAACACATGACAAAGGTCTAGCTGCCTTGCACCGGTCTCATAGGTAATGCTGAAGATATTGTACTAAGGATTGCCTTGGAAGTTTCCCACTTCCTTATATGTGGACTAATTGCATTGAAAACAAGCTAATATATGGTTTTTGTCCTTCTGTCTTGAAACAAATGATTCTTTAGCATTATTGTACAATCTGACAGAACACTGATATATCAAATACTTTAATTTTACGAAACTTCTTTTTTTTTAAATTAAAATCTCTTTGCTTAAGAGGACATGTGACATGTCGACTTGCAAAATGCAACTATTTAGTTAGTTATTAGGGTATAACTTTTCTCAAAATAAACGTAAACACTTGATTCTTTTTTGTTTAAAACACATAGTTTGTAGATTACGGAAAACACATACAATGTATATTAAATGCCTAATATTTTTAAAACCCTGTTGTTTAATTTCACTTACCTTTGAAGAATCTCTTCTGATAATCTGCTAGCTTGGTACACTTTTCTTAAACATTACTGCACCCATCGTCTTCATATATTGCATGGTAGTTAAAAACATGTCATTTAAGAATAATAAAGAGTATTTTACATTTTACGGAAAAAGAAAACGTATTTTAAAAAAATTAGTAAAATGTTTTGAAAATCATAAAAAAAGTAATATCAAATTATTAATATATCCAATACTAATGTTCGTAAATTTTATATCCTGCATAGTTTCAAAGCAATAGTAATGATAAACAACTGTAGAAAATCGGAACCTTCCAGGTTGAATAGTTTTCAAGAAAAATATTCCGAAATTTAAGAAAGCCACATTTTGAGAAAAACGAAAAAAACAATTTAAACACTAATAATTTATGAAAAAAATCATTTTAATATTTTCCTGCACTATAATCATCTTGAACTGACATTTCTATATCAAGCTGTTTTTGTTTTATAAATTTATTTTTATTTTTGGCCATTTTAAAAAGCTTTTGGTAAGCGAGCTGGGTCTCGCAAATTCTAAGACAATCTATTTTTCGCAGACACTTTACCCTATAAAACTTTGGTTGCATAAGAAACATCTTTCACATACGTATGTTGATTTCCGGTATATTTTCTCTCCGCGATTGATTTTTTCCTTGGCATTTTCTTATTTAAAGTTTTTATTCACTAGCATAACACAATAAAAAAATCAAAAATAAACACACAGAAAGTACGAATTTAAATGAAAAGAGCGAAAGAATAGCGAAACACAAAATAAACAAAGCACGTTGTAAGTACGAAAATCGACAATTCCCCACCACACAGTTTAGTGAACAAGCCAGTTTTAAAAAGTGTTGCCAAATGCCTTTCAGAAATATCATATTCTTTAAACTTGTGGGCGAGCCAGTGCTTTTTTACAATTTTTAATAAGAGATTTCAGATTTTAAAATTTCGAAACAATCAAAAATTACATATTTTTCGAATCGTCTCCGTTTACTTTATTTTTCTAGCCCAAAATTAAAAATTCCAAAATGTTAAAATTTTTATACCCTATGTCCCCTATATTCTTTGCTTAAATATAATGTGTAATAAAGCATATCTTCATAAACTCAACGACAGCAATCTACAAATGTCACTTTTGAGCTAATTTTTTTAACATAGGAATACTTCGAAATTGATAAAGCGATGAATGAATATTGTTCAAATATTTTGATGATAGTCACTTTCTGAATTCCCCTTTGCCCTCCTTGAAATAGTCACATTAAGCAGAATCAAAAACAGCAATAAACTCTCAAATGATACAGAAGTTTACAACGACTGGAAAATCAGAAAAATGTGTGTCAGTATTATGTGCGAAGAGAAATAATGTTTTCATCATTTTCGTTTTAGAAACTGCATTTTAAATGGCTTATTGTTATTACGCTGGCAAGCATGCACCCGAGCTCTGTTCGCAATCACCAAAATAATAATATTCATGATCTTTTTGTAATCTTTTATTCTTGGCAACATTTCTAACTTTATCCATATATCTTGTGAAATTTCCGTTCCTGAAACAATGCGATACCACCTTACTCAAGTATTTTTAGCATCAGAGTAATTTTTAATTTAAATTTACGTTACGTAATTTTTCTACCACATAAATAACATAAAAATCTCTAAAATTACTTCTATATATCTGTAGTGAAGTATCTTTGCATCTTGGTAATGAAGATTAACAGTCAGCCGGAGAAAGATAAGAGATATAATTTTTACTGGTATTAACATTTTTTTTTGAAATTTAATAAATACAGCAATACTAATACTGATTGATCATAATGCGGTTATGCAAAAATTCTTTAAAGGCATCAAATCTGGGCTAATTCATCATAATCGCTTTTTATTTGTATCCACTTCTGCAATATCAGATTCATCTGGGATAAAATGATCAAACAACATATGAAAACAAAAATAAAATCTGAAAGTTTTCGGATTTTATATTACACCCAAAGGGGGTGTTTTGACGTTAATTGTGTTACATTTATTTATTAGATATCATGTTCGTCGGGCATAAACCACATGAAATTTAGTTCCACAGCAATATCACAAAATATTTAAAAACAACATATCTTTAGAATTTCCGATAAACAGCTTCGCGGGCTGGAGATAAAAATGTTATTTTCCGTATAGTGTTGCCATTGCTTCAGTTTGTTAATCAACAATTCTTTAAAGGTTTACAAAATATGAAATAAATAATAAAACAAATTCGAAGTTCAAATTTCGGGCGCCAGGAGTTCGGGTGTAGGATAACGTTATTCAAAATTTGATGGCTCTGAGAACGTTTGTGTTTTCACAATGTGAAAAATATACATACATTGGTGTGCAGAAATTAAGGGCGAAGTCGAAAAATTAGCATATCAGCTGAACGAAGAGGCAGAGCGGACAGAAAGACCAATCAGGAGATTAAGTAAGGCGATGTACGGTAGCACATGCGCAGATATTCAGGTAGACGTAATGGGGGTGTGTCTGAGTAGTATAAAGCATGTTGTCGGATAGCATGTCTGAGTAGTATAAAGCATCAGTATTTCTGGCAAAGAGATTGCACGCCGTATAGCAGTTAAAATCACACCGAGTTGCTGCCTCAGCGAGAAATGGCGAATAATCAATTTGTTAGACGACATCTGGATGCTTTTACCCGAGGTCGAATCATTGGGAAGGTGGAGGAAGGCCGCAGTGTTACATGTGTGGCTGCAGAGTTCGGAATTGTTCACAGCATCGTTTCACGACTTTGAAGACAATTTTAAACTACAGGAACAGCTATCCGGGGGTTTAGTAGTGGTCGATCACGAGGAACCACACCCGCAGATGACCGGTATATTGCCTTACAGGCCAGAAGAAACAGGCGGCAGACAGCGGGAGAAATCGCTAGACACACGACACAGGAGAGACAATGAATGGGGACGAGTACTCTTTACAGATGAGAGCAGATTTAGTCTGAGTTGCGATTCTAGACACATGCACATCTGGACAGAGCGGGGAACACGCAATAACCCCTTCAACATCATCAAAAGGGACTGTTTTGGAGGTCGCTGAGTTCTCGTTCGAGCAGACATAATGCTTGGTAGCCGGACCGACCTTCATATCTCCCAAGGAGGTTCGTCACCTAGGGACTGCTATTGTAACGAGGTTCTTCTTCCTTACATGCGTCTTTTCACAAGAGCTATGGGTCCTCAGTTCCTCTTCATGGACGACAACGCTCCATCTCATCGCACAGTTACTGTCGAAGAACTGTTGTAGAGTGAAGATATTGAACACATGGATTGGTCGGCAAGGTCACTGGATCTAAATCCCATCAAGCATGTACGGAACTTACTAAGGAGACCCGTGGCAGCACGTAACTTATCGCCAGTAACGATTCCGAAACTGCGATTGGTGCTACAAGAGGAACGAGCAACAGTGTCTCAACAGCTCATTAACAACCCCATATCCAACGTGCACAAATGATGTGAAATCTGCCTAGCAGTCAGGGGAGATCATATCCCCTATTAAAGACCGGATGTTTCTTGCTGGACACCCATCACAGGGATGTTTCGGCCTTCAGTCGCATTGCGCTCCATGCTACTTTGTCAATAAAGCTTCTTTTTATCCCTCTGATTTCTCTTTGAGTAAGTGTTGCTTACATCACTCATGTCCTTACGTATTGGGGATCTTACGGTATTAAATGTGTTGATTTAGAAAGCTTTTGTACAAAGTTATATTGAAAAAACCATCTCGTCCTTAATTTTTGCACACCAGTGTACATTCATGCAGACTGTTCATTATTCAATTTCTTTAAATATAATATAGGGCGATAATATTTGATGGCAACGATTTGAAAAGTGATTCGACGCAAAATGTTGTTTTGAGACTAACAGCCCTTCTGTGTTATCGCTCCTTTCCCCTATAAAATTAATTGTTTACTTCATACTGTCAGTTTAATCAAAACAGTAGGATTAAAAGATTTGTATGCAGAAGAAGATGTTATCGCTACTTTTTGGTGAAAGCCTCACCAAAAACGATCTCCAAAACTCGAATATTTGTAAAATCTTGAAATTTATATGAAATCTGAAAATATTGTTCCTAAAAATGAAAGGAAATGAAATGTATAAGCTAACTTCCTAGAGATTTCCTCAGCAAGAATATCGCCAAAATGACATAAATTAGTGATCAGTTTTTAGTAATTCTTAAGCATTTTAACTAGTTTACTTAACTAGATTTTGAACAAAATTTAAAAGCAAGACGAGACATTGGGAAATTGCTATCTTGGTATCTAGAAATATTTCATTAACAAACAAAGACAGATGTCACTGGACGAATTCACAGATAAAATACCAAGGATGATAAAAAAAGCTAGGATCATAGAATACAGAAGAGTGAGATATATTACATATGTTGATATACGCACATTATTAATTTAGTCAGCATAAAGAGTAAGATAGAATTAGTAGGCCTTAACTTTTCTTCAACTCTGTGTTATTTATTCCATTCTGTTGAAAATAATCTGATTAACACTGTTTCATTTAGCGCCTGAACTCGCTCTGACTATTTAAAAAGCGAGACTACATTGTAGACTCATTAGACGATTGTCGTGACCGATGATTATGGGTTCTTTTCTTTCCTTATTCGACCTGAAACATCAAATACGTTTGTGCCTTTTAAACGTTTTTATTCGGAGTCCCACAGGACAACATCTACATCTTTCATATATCTCACAAATGTGTTTTTAAAATTTATGTTTTATTTTTAAAACATTCAGCGCGTTCCGCGTGATCCGTTTTGAAGTGCAACATAATAATCTTATTCGTTTCGCGTGGTATGGTTTACTTGTTTTTCTGTATTTCGCTGGCGTTGGAGTCCTTGCTCTTCACAGAGGGCGCCAATGCCTTACGGCTATTTTGAAGCAGGAGACGCGAAAAATGTGCTATTCCCTCCCTGAGACTCGAACCTAGATCTTTCATATACGTGCCGAGTGTGCTACCGTTACACCACGATAGCATGCTGGAAGTAGGGAGAAAATACCTTAAAACGTAAATGAGAAAGGAACATGCGAGTAAAAATTTTAAATTAGGCAAAAGTCAAAATTTCCGCAGTTGTTAACAAAACTCTATCGCTATCGAGGGAAACTAAAAGAAAAGAAAGTTTTGAAAAAACATATCATTCCTGGAATTCAATTAAATTTGACACAAAATTTGTACAAATATAAGGCTACACTTTTTGTTTACTTCAAACGTTTTACTATTATTTTAACTTGTCATTTATGATGTTCTTTCTTTCGTTCAATTTATTTGTTTGTAACCTTTGGTCCCTCACTCCCTGCGGATCGAACTCAGCTTATAAGGTATTTCTTCCGCTTTCTTGGCATGCCTTCGTGGTGTAGTGGTCAGCACGCTGAGCGCGTATTCCAGAGGTCCATGGTTCGAATCCTGGCGTGGGCATTGCTCATTTTTCATCTCCTGCTTTAAAAAAAATCCTAATGACTCTAAGTGGCGCCCGAACAAAGGAAAAAAAAAGGTGGTGTATGATTGATGTTGCTCTACCACCGGGATTTGGAGATTGGGTCCCTTAATCCCCAGTCGCCCTTTAAAAGGGGGGGAGTATATAAGGTATTTCTCCTACCTTCTTCGCGTGCCTTCGTGGTGTAGCGGTCAGCATGCTCGACGCATATTCGAGAGGTCCGTGGTTCGAGTCCGGGTAAAACCGCTGCTTATTTTTCAATATGCCCTGCTTCAAAAAAGTCCTAATGACTCTACAAGCTTACATTTTACATTGCTTCTGGTAATATATGGAATCTATGTACGTAAAAGTCTTGCGTTGTGTCTTGACCTCTGTGTTAATTACATCTGTAGTTCGTAATTTCTGCACTGTATTTTGAGTTGTTCTCGCGTCAATCAGTCCAATTTTAATCCAACAAAGTATCTCATGTGACTCGCTGCTTGTTACGAGCACAAATATCACTCTGTGCCACATTTCGAGGGCGATCTATTTTGCAATGTTAATAAACTAGTATAGAAATACGTTGTACAGAAGAATATTTTTTCCCTTTTCCAATCAACACAATAGAGCACAGCACTTGGCATAATGTTAACTGAAAATAGATTGCAAGGTTTGTTATTATATTTATTTTAAGAAATTATTCAGAATAATTTATGAGTATCATAAAGTAGCTTTTGCAGAACATTTTCAAATACTCTAATGGAGGTATTTTCGATTTCATCTTCAATGAATTAAAAAAAACTCGTGTAATTATCAAGTACACACATATTATTCATTCTAGTGTCACTGATATATTTGTTTATGGATTGTGGGTCCTCAACCATCGGAATGGAAGAAGCAAGATTAGAAATTTACATCGATTTCTCGATAATAACGATATCGGATACTTCCTTTATGGAATTCAGTATATTTATATTACTTAGTCTATATTATTATTAGCGAATGCGTCAATAAATATTTTACGTTGAGAAATTTAGATACGAAAGCTTGATAAGGTTTCCTTGGGACCGATAAAGCATCTACCTTATCGATATTTCTTAAATGATGGTACGCCCATAATTGTATAAACTATTGATATATAGATAGCCCCATTCAAGAAATATCTGTAAGATCGTCTATATTACTAGTATATTGATTTTCCATTAAAGGGCGAAAGTTAAGAAAGAAACTCGCAATTTTGATTTCGAATTCATTGCTGTAATAAATTACAATTGATTTGAAAATTATTGCTTTTAAAAATTTCTACTTATGCTGCATGTAACTGAATTGATTTCTCATCTCTAAATTTGGACTTTTAATACTTTATGGAATTCTTTTGAGATACTCCTATAGTAATAATTTAAGGCGATGTGCATAAGCCATGTATAAATCAAACAGATTTCCAGTTACTTTGAGAGTCTTCACTTATCCCACTTAAAAGCCTATTATGAATATTCATTTGTTTGAATGCGATCTGTCTGGTCAGAGACTGCGTTGAACATAGGCACCTTCTGCATTATGCCGCGCATGTTATTCTCATTATGCACAAGCACTGTCATCCAGTATAACACATATCAGAACTTAATATGCTTTATGCAAATGTAAGGTTTAATTCATTTTATCATGCTGCTTCTGTTGTACTTTAAACTTTTTGCCGAACATGTTGAAATGAACTTCTCTGTCTTCTAAGTAATACTACTGAGCTCTAAGTGAATAAATAATACTTGAGAATCGTTTCTGAGCTTTGAACTCAGAATATGAACAGAAAACTCTTTCGTTATTCCTACAGGCATTTCTAAAAATAACGCAATTGTAACTGTCATTCTTAACTTTATATAACGTTCAGCGATCTTATTTATGCATGTAATACACCAGATGCTTTCTATTGTCTTTACTACAGACTTTTGCACTGAAATTTTTGACAATATTAGTTACATTGTGTATAGCTATTTTTTTATCAAACTAAGAGGAAAGCTAAAAATCCGTCTCTTTTGACATATATATTTCCTGCGAGATTTCCTATTTAATGTTGAGATACTTGCATGCTGTAAAACTGCAAATACAGTATAAATATTCTCCTTTTGACATATTTCAGATTTAATTTAGGAAGTTTTCAATTAGTTATTTTATTCTTGTTTACTTTGTTTATTTAATATGTAAAAATACTGAGGAAAATGTGCTATAACGTGACAGTAGACAAAGATTGTTAAAATCTAGTTGAAACTGTTTTTAAGTTCAGCTAAAGATGTTGGACGTTTATTATACAAGCGTCAATGATTTCATTTACATCAACGGCTGCCAAAATAAACACTAGATTTCAACAAAGATTTACACCAGAGTATGATAAAAAATACAGTACACCAGTATATAAATTATGTTTATTTATTTTTAAATATATATCATTCTTTAAATAAAACGTCAATGAATTTGTAGAGACATTAGGTATTAATGAAGCAGGAGATGTGAAAAATTAGCAATGCCCTCGCCGGAACTTGAACCACGGAACTTTCGAGTACGCGCCGACCGTGCTGACCACTACACCACGAAGGCATGCGAAGATGGCGGGAGAAATACCTTATATACTCCCATTTTTAAAGGGCGACTGGAGGTTAGGGGACCCAATCGCGAGATTCTGGTGGTGGAGAATCACGCCGGGAATCGAACCACGGACCTCTCGGTTACGCGTCGAGCGTGCTGACCATTACACTGCGAAGGCAGCTAAGGAGGCGGGAGAAATACTTTATAAATTTACTCCTGTTAACCATTAGCTGCTTTAATATTTACTTTGGAAATGAAACAATAGAGTGTTAATATTTTAAATGTATAATTTTCTAATATATTAGTCGTCAAGAAAGTCATTTCAGTTATTTAATGTGAAATAAACCTAAATATTTTCTACACAAGAAGCGAACTTTAATTGGTCAGATATCCTTCATTCTGTTCGATGACCTTTTGCCATCTCTCTGGTAACTTCATAATTCCGCTCGCATGAGAACTTCTGGTCTTTATCAGCAAAAACCCCAGCGAAATGCAATTCAAGGTCGTCGTTATTACTGAAATTTTTTAAAGTTTTATAAACTTCGAAACAAATGACAGTCCGATGCTGCATGGGGCTACATGGAAAATGCAACTTCATTTCCCAGCCAAACTCCAGGAATTTAGTACGATATGTCATGGTGCATCACGATTCATTCGCGATTTGCCAATTCTTGCCTTTTCTCATTGATTGGCTCCTTTAGTTTTAAACTTTATTATCAATAAACACCTGAGTTGAACGTTGGATTGCTTGGAATCAGCTCAAAACACACAATACCTTTATAATCTTACTAAATTGACAGGACGATCGTTTTCTGATGCAATTCAGCTTTCGGCATGATTTGTGCTGTTTCATCATGCCTGGACATGAATTAGTGTTCTCGTCGAAAATTCCTTTTTTGTCACTATTTATAAATGGTTTAAAACAAGGGTGGTTTGAATATGTTTGAAATGCATATCGCAAATGATTAATTTATGGCGACAAGTGAGTTCCTTTCATTTCACGTAGAATCTACATATCCAGTTTCTTAACAAGTCCAAGATATCTTATATGAACTTATAACTCCTATATGAACTTATAACAAAATATCTTATATTATCTTATGTGAATATATAATTAAGTGATTTAGAGATCAGCCTTGTAGAGGCATCTAGAGTAACTGTTCCTCTACGTAAAAAAATTTTAAAGACGCGAGAAGCGTTATATAATTTTATTATTTTACAGGCGTTGGAAATAGAAAATCTCAAGGGGAGGTTGGAAGGGATGCAAAAACCACAAGTATTGGAAAAGTCGTTTGCAGATATTATTAAAGAACAAAGGGCAGTTAAAAGAATTATTCCTAAAAAGGAAAAAATAAAGAAAAAGGATGAACATGTTACATTGATATATCCTAAAGTCAACGGTGTATCATCTGAAGAAGTAAAAATGAAAATTGTTGAAACTATAGATCCCGCAAAATTAAAAATAGGGATCAGAAACGTTAAAAAAATTAATAATGGTGGGCTTGCTATTGAATGTTTAAATAATGAAGAAATTGATAAACTCGAAGAGGAGATAAAAACGGATTTATTGTTAAAAGAGGATTTAGAAGTTAAAGCTCCGAAAAAGAAAAATCCTAAGATTATTCTTTATAATTTGGATTCTGAAATTGGAAAGGACGAATTAGAAGAAGCAGTAATTAGACAAAATATTATATTTGAAGATGGTGGTTTTAATCCACTATTTCAAATAAAAAGAAAAAATAACAAAGTTCATTGGGTTGCAGAAATTCAACCCCAAAAATTTAAACTTAGTGTAAATCAAGGAAAAATCAATTTTAAATGGTTCCGTATAAATGTCAAGGAATATTTGAATATAGTGAGATGTTATAAATGTCAAGAATTTGGACATTTTCACAAAAAATGTACTAAAGACCAAATATGTCCAAAGTGTGCTCAGAAAGGACATAACCACTGGGACTGTAAAAATAGTCCAGTGTGCATAAATTGTGAAATAGCAAATAGCAAATAGAAGCTTGGATTGGATGTGAGACATTCAAGTTTGGATAAAAATTGTTCTTGTTTGAAAAGACAATAGGATTTATTATTAAGAAGAACTAATTATGGGTCTTAGTTCTCAAAAGAAATTAAGAGGAGTTCAAATTAACTTGCATCATGCAAGGGCTGCGGTGTCTCAGCTTCAACAAAGATCTTTAGAACAAAATTATTCTTTTGCATTGATACAAGAACCCTATCATATAAATAAATATATAAAGGGGTTCTCTTTTTTGTGTAGGCAATACTTTTCGAAAAATGATATCCCTTTGGCAGGGATTATTATATTTGATAAGACAATCTCAGTAATAGAGATTTATGTTTCAAGTATAGTGGTCATTTTAAGAATTAATTATTGAGAAAATGATTTACTGCTTGTTTCTGCGTACTGTTCACCAAGTGAAGATCTGAATTTATGTTTGAATGAAATATCAAGAGAGTTAAGTAAAGTTTCCATTTTGGAGATTTTAATTGGAGCAGACTTCAATGCTAAAAGTAAAGTCTGGGGAAACCAGGAGGAAGATTTGAGGGGAAAACAAATTTTGGAATTTGTCAATGAAAAAGGAATATGTATTTTGAACAATCCTGATTCTCCTCCAACTTTTGAAGGAGCGAGGGGATCATCTTGGATTGATCTTACTTTGGCACATTCCTCCATTTCAATAGATTGGAAAGTTATCACAGATGTGTCCTGTAGTGACCACAATTATATATTGGAGTAGTATTATGATATTGGAGTAGAAGATAATTATTTTCTGTCAAGAAAAAGGTATTCTATTAAAAATCTTAATTGGCTTGATTTTAAGAGAGACATTTTGGCTCTTTCAAAAAATTATGAAAATCTATTTGTAAATGATGAGAATTTAGAAGAGATAGTGGAAAAGTTTACAAATGATGTAATATCTAATAGTGAAATTAATAGAATTAAGAAAAATTTTAAGGGAAATAAAAACACAACAGTTTGGTGGACAAAGAATTTGGATCTTTTGAGATCCAAGTTAAAAATTGCAATAAGGCGATTTGTAAGAGCCTCCAATCAAGAAGATAGATTGTTCTTGGAAGACGTTTATAAGAAAATAAGAGGGACTTATAAAAAGGAAATTAATAATGCTAAGAATCAATCTTGGAATGAACTATGTTCTCAAACAAACTTAGAACAACCTTTTGGTATCCCATATAAAATTACTATGGGTAAATATCAAAATGTATTGACTATAAGTCAATTAGAAAAGAGTGATGGTTCATTTACTTCTTCGATTAAAGAAACTCTGGATTATATGATTCAATTCCATTTTCCGGATGATATTATAGATGACAATGAATCAGATTTACAAAAAGAGATTCGTCTTAATTGTATGAGTTATGAAAATGAATTTAATGATTTAGACTTTACTGAAGAAGAAATTAAGAATGTGATGGAGACTATGAAAAAAGGGAAGGCTCCAGGCAATGATGGCTTGTGTTTAGATGTTCTTGAAGAAGTCATGAGAGTAAATTCTGCTTATATAATTCTACATTTTCAATAATTGTTTAAAATTTGGTATCTTTCCAAAAATTTGGAAAAGTGCATCTCTGGTTTTATTTAATAAAGAAGGTAAAAATAAGAGAGATCCTTCTTCATACAGGCCGATTTGCTTGTTGCCAGTTCTTGGTAAAATTCTTGATAAATTAATGACAAATAGACTGTGGTTTTATTTGAATAAAACAAAAAGTTTGAATCAAGCACAATATGGGTTTGTGCAAGGAAAAAATACAACTTTAGGTATTAGTGATTTGCTCAATAAAATTAAAGATAATAGAAATTTAAATAGACATACAGCATTAGTTACGTTGGATGTGAAAAGTGCTTTCAATAGCGTATGGTGGCCTTATGTTTTGTTCCAATTAAAAAAGTTTAATTGTCCTAATAATTTATTTAATCTTTTTGTTGATTACTTAAATGAGCGATCTGTCTCTTTCCAAGATGGAAATATAATTTCAAAGAGATTTTATGGCAAAGGTTGCCCACAAGGTTCGAATTCTGGGCCTCTTCTTTGGAATGTGTTGTGTGACTCTATGTTTGATTTGGCGTTTAAGGAAAATGTGGCTGTACAGGCATATGCGGATGATATAATTATTACAGTCTCGGCAAGTGGCAGACATACAATTGATGCTGATATAGACCATACTTTAGATCTTATCAATAAATGGTCTAAAAATGTTAAATTAAAGGTTGATTTTAAGAAATGTGCAATTATGGGGATCGCTAAGAAGGGAAAAATGATCACCCTTCCGAGAGGTCGAATTGAAGGGCACTCATTGAAAAGTGTCCGTGAATTAAAATATTTGGGAATTTTAATTGACGATCAACTAACTTTTATTCCTCATTTGAAAAAGATGAAAGTTGAATGCTCAAGCATTTTGAATAAACTTTATGCAATAAAAGGACTGAGTGGAGAAGTAAAGAAAATTTTCTATAAGAGAGGAATTGAAAGGAAGATACTTTATGCTTGTGCAGCCTGGTATAAAAATAATGTTAGAATAAATAATTTGTTAATACAAATTCAACGTATGGCAATGTTGAGTATAACCAAATGTTTTCGGACAGTTTCTAATGCTTGTCTATTTACTTTAAGTGGTTGTGACCCTATCTATTTGATAGCTCAAAAAGAAACAATTATATTTAATTTGAGAAATAATCGTAATTTTATTGATTATTTTGATATGCAGGTAGATAATCTTAATTTAGGAATTCCAATATTGGCTCAAGATGTTCATCCTGCATTAATAACTGACTATTATTGGGATAAGATGTTACCAAGTAATGAAGGCCATGAGATCTTTACAGATGGCTCAAAAATAGATGGAAAAGTTGGATGTTCTTTTGTGGCATTCTCCAATGGGAATTTAAGTACTATACAGATGTATCGTTTAAGTGATAATGCAACAGTTTTTCAATCAGAGGTGCTTGCAATTCAAAAATCTTTAGAGTGGACATTGGGGAAAGATTCCATAGAAGTTCTAAACATTTTTTCAGATAGTCAAAGTGCTATTCAAGCAGTAGCTTCTGGAAATTCTAATCCTAAATTGGTTTTTGATACCCATGAAGTTTTATTGGAAAATTTAAAGAAAAGAAGAGTTCTTCTTCATTGGATTCGTGGGCATATAGGATATGAAGGTAATGAATTAGCAGATACTTATGCTAAAAAAGCAACAAAGAAAACTTTAATAGATGTTATTCTTTCTACCTCAATAGTTTCTTTTAAGAATATAATAAATGATCAAATAAAAACAAAATGGCAGAATGTTTGGGAGAATGATTCAAAAGGAAGATATACATTCAGATATTTTAAGAAAGTAAATAATAAGAGATGTATAAGTAATGGGTTTTTAGCCCAATTTTTAACGAATCATGCACATGTTCCTTCATATTATAATAGATTTAACATTAAAGCATTAAAGTGTCCTTGTGGTGATTTAAATGCTGACGTTGAACATGTTTTGAAATGTTCATGTCTAAAAGGAAAATGGATAAAGATATTACCAAAATTGAAAAATGAAAGTGATTTAGTAAAGATATTCCACAATGAAAAATTAAGAAAAGGGCTCTCACAAATAATGAGAACTATAATTAAATTGGAAAATGAAATATTTCAGTCTCTGTAAAAATTTATAATTATAGAAATTGTATAAAAAATTATTACTAGTATTGAAAATCTTTCTAAGTTATATTATATAGTATGAAAATTGAAAAATATATGATATTTATTTTGTTATTGTAATATTGTTTATAAGAAAATTGTAAATTATATAATCAAGAAGATTGTATATTATTTTATAATTTATGTATTATAATTTTAATTTATAATAAAGGAGTTTGCTGGTGAGGTCGGCAAATTTTCCTTAAGTGGTCGAGTACAGTATGGTGGTTGTAAATTTAAAATTAAAAAGATCCATTAATCCCTGCTTTTGCCGAAAGGTAGCAGGTTAAATTATCAGTCTTATATGAACTTCAGTTTTGTGTATGCTACGATTAGCCATTTTGCAATCTCCCATACAATCATATGCCGATTCGATTCAGTTATGGCTTTAATTTTGTCATCCAGAACACTGGCTATCTTCAAGTGCAAAATCTCCAAAACAAACATTTTTAAACCAATTCTGGCATGCGTTCTATTAAGAAACCAACGCCATAAACTTCACATACCTTTTTGTAAGCTTCAGCCGCTCTTCTGCTTTTATGAAAACAAAAAAGTGAAATATGCCGAAATTCTTTATTTTTGTCCCCCCCCCGTGTCCAAATTAACTGTAAACTACCAATTGTAAGGAAAAATACATGGAACCTATTTCTATAAGAACCTAAAAGTGTCACCTGCCAAATTTCAAGAGCAAATAAATGTAAGACTTGTAAGGTTTTAGTTTAAACTAACAAAGTTTTATTTTAAGTTGCCTTTTTCTATATGTTCTCATTTCAACTTCCCGTTAGAATAAGCGCGCGTTTCAGCTTTATGCTAATTTGAAGTGGAGCCAAGTTCTACTTAAGCGAGAGGTAGGAACCTCTGAGTGTGAAAGAGCTTTTAGTCTCAGACCACTGTTACTCTATTCCACGTTCGCCTGACCAGCTAGTATTAAAACTCTAAACCTTAGCGCTGTTATGCTATTACTTATTGAAGTAATTCTAAGTGCGTTAGTATTAGTTAAATCTTGCTACGCACCATTTAGCATAGAGGCCAACCTCGCGTTCATAGCTCTGTGAGCAACGACTACTTAATTTCTAATTAGTTTTAGTTTAAATTATCTGATTGTTCAGTTTAGACCCAAGTGTGGTCATTATTTTCTGCATCCCTCCCGAGTTGGAAAGTGGCTGTAAATAACTGTGGTTTAATAAAAGAGGATTTTAAATTCTTCTTACGTATAGTTATTCTACCACTTAATCACAGTATTCTACCAATTAATCACAGTATTCTACCACAGAACATAGCTGCATTCAGCTCCCTGTTCAAGATCAGGACTTTAACTACTTCACGAACATGTTTGCCAAGAATATGCACCATACACTCAGTCCTGACAGACTGACATAGGAATAATGAAATGAACCTAACGCTATCTATTTGTGAAAACCGTAATTACACTTTCTTGACAACCCAATATGTAAATGACCTTTTGAAATAAAAAATAATCTTATGCACTTAAATATAAAACATAAATTTAAGTAAAAGTGTTTATTAATGTACCGACTAATAATTTGCTCCAAAAAGATTAGATAATAATTTCCAATTTACTAAAAAAAAATGTTTGCTCAGTTTGAGCTAGAACTACGATTCTGATTCTAATTCGATGCTGCGGATCGACTCGAATTTCGTTGTTCAAAAATTAAAAATATGTTTCCACCTCTTTGCCACGAAAATATCTTGTCATTTCATCTGTTGAAATTTGCATAAGAAGTCACATGCACTCATCAAGCCATCACTTGACGAATTCTCAGTATTCTCTATCTCAGTATTCGTTTCTTCTCAAATTGCCTGTAGTGCTGAACCATTTAAATTTATCGTTTCTCCCAACTCCAGGTTAAGCTTTCAGTCGCTATTCATCCTATAGAGATCAGCAGACCATGAAACAAAGTCGTACTTCAATTTATTGAAATTTTTCCCCCCAAATGCTATTTAGTCAGTAGCCTAAGCAAACCTTATGTAAGGATACACTTGTAAAGAATATTTGATTCATGTTTTAGAAATATTGTGTATTTCTTTAATTTTGGATTACAATAGTGTTGACAATTTAAGCTATAAAATTTTTCTTTTTCTTAAGGGAAGTCTTATTGATTATATCAGTTTAGGAACCGGCTTAACGTAATAAATTGGAAAAGCTTGAAACATTTTTTCCGAAATTCTTCTAAAACGCTCCCACTTTGCAAAGCTAAGCCTAAACTGATCCAGATAATCGCTATGTAAATTGTGATTTTGAGCTGTCTCAGTTACACTTTTAAGTGCTTAATATTTGTCATATTATGTACATATTTTGCTTTCAATTAAAAAAAAAGTAGAATACTTATCAAGAGATGCGGCTGGTCCATGGCGAAGGGTCATATGCAGCTTTACTTGAGGCGAGGTACCACGAGGGCTGAAGACTGACTAGACTTCTATGCCTGTTGTTCAGCGGAAGGTATTTTTATTTTTTTTTCTGTCACCTATTGGAAAACCAATAGAGGCATTCCTCTATCCGCCACCTGGAGACGCGCACTCGAGGGGTTACAGACTCCCCCGAGGCCTGTTACTACAGAGTAAAAGAACTAGATCCCTCCAAATAGCTCTGGTCAGATTCAGAAGCGGGCATCTTCGATGCATGAAATTCAACGGGGGGTGGACAGGACCGTTGCCTCAAGTGCCTGTTCCCTCCCTGCCTCTCCCGGGCACTTACTAAATTGTATACGCGTCTCCTTGATACAACTGTCGGCTGGGCAGGAGGATGTCTGCTATTCGCTTGTGCTGTAAGGTCTCTTGGACTTGGTGTAGGCTTTTCTGCCTCGTCCCAAGGAATTATTAACAACAACAACAACAGAATACGTATTCTAAGAACAAAATAACAGCTAGATTTGAGTTGGTATTGCAAAATAATAGTAAAGCCCACTAAGGTTATATGCCTATCGGAAGGTTACCATCATGAATGACTTTCTAACTGTGACTCGTATTTACATGGAAACCCTGCTGGACAACAGACCGTTCATCTTCACTTGAAATCGGGCCAAACAAGCAGTTCTCAGTTTTGTTGTCAGTTCGAGGTATATATAAAACTAGACAAAAGCTATAAAATTAAATGAACTATTAATTTTTATTCCACACATGAATGAAACAATAGATTATGATAAATTGAATAGAATTATGATAAACTGCTCATATTTTAATTTTAATTTTTTTTATTTTACGCCTAATCAAAATCTAATCTATAGCAATTTCAAACAAAATAAAAATGATATGTTAGTAAGTATATTTCTTGTATGTATTATGAGTACTGGATCTAATGAGAAAATCTTAAAGATGAGTTTAGATCTTGAGATTTTGATGTTAGAGATGTCCTTAGCGAAATCTTTCAGAATTTTTGAGATCTTATTTTATGCCACCTTAAATATACCATTCACTTGCCTTGGCAAGTGTTTCCACCCATAAAAGTCTGAAGTATTAATTTATACAGAACTGCAGGACTTTCTGCAGTTCTCAGAGTGTTGTTATTCGATAAAACATAAGAACATAATTTATGTTTCAAATTCAACGAATCTGTAGTTTTTTAATAAACTGTGTGATTTAACAGATCTAAATGCATTTCTTAAGAATATAAATACTTATTTTATCCTTTAAACAAAATATTTACAGTTACAAAATATTATTACAAAATAATTTCGACCTTGGAACGAAATGAATAAAATCCTGTTCCTGCAATAATCTTTCTTCTCTGGGTAAGAGTTATCAAATTGAATAGACGCTAATTAATGAAACTTTCAAAACGGGATCTTTAAATGAAAATTAAAATAAGAAAAGATAATTTTTTTAAAAAAAATTACAGAACATTATACATAAAAAATTTATTTTATTATCTCCTGTGTTTAACGCTTCAAACAAAACTTGACAAGGAGAAAGTGTTTTGAACCAAATTTGATTAATGAGTTCCGAATACACGTTTCGTTCCTATGAATCATTCGAGACTGAAATCCGTTTTTAGTACCAAACCTTAATTTTTAAAACAAAATTCTATAATTTTGAAGCCTTAAACCAAGTTCGATTAATGAGTTCGGAATACATGTTTCGGTCATATAAATCATTTGAGACACAAAACCGCTTTTTAGTACCAA
>KK122432.1:94525-183463 GCA_000611955.2 Stegodyphus mimosarum | reverse complement strand
CAATTCTACTCAAATTAGACCAGTAATTATATTATAAATTAGACCAGTAATTATATACAAATGCTAAAAAGTAGAAAGAAAACATCGAAAAAGCAAAAACAAACTAATTACACAAACTAAATTAAATAAAAAAAACCAGAATTAATGAATCAATTTTTGATTCAAAATTGAAAAATAAATTATACAGTCGAATTATTAAAATGATAATACAAGGGCAGCCTCAATTACTCAAAAATTAAACTTTTCGTGAATTTCAAATTTATGCGAAAAGATAATCATAAATATAAACTGCTGGAGCAATCAAAGTTAATTACGAATTGTTTTTTAAATTGGAAACAAAGAAAGCTGTGAAAAAATAGGACAAACATACCTCTCCTTAAACCTCTATACCATCAGAATGTTTCAATATCTTTAAAGAATGGATATCAATAATAAGGCAACTGGAATGAAATATGACGTCATTTTCTGATACAAATCTGTTAAGAGAACCATCCAAGATGGCGATGCATTTCTCGAATCTTAATTTTAAAGCTGGCCAAAAGCTTAGGAAAACGAAATAAAGTATTAAAAAGTCGAAACTTTTCACGTAATCTAGCTATAAAATGTCTTAAGAAATCGAAATAAGCCCTTTTGTTTACTGATTAAGGACAGAATGCCAGTAATTCCATAAGTGCATAACGAATTGTACTTTCATAAAATCCTAGCCGACTTCAAAGACAAAAAATAGATTTTTAATTACATATTCACATTAAATTACTCGTTAAAGTCATCCATTATTTACCTTCTTTTCAGGTTTGGACAAAAAGTATCATTTCGCCGTAAACAAGTTATCTAAAAAATAAAGTTAATGCCTACTTTTTAATCCTTTTTTAAGGTGTGTGAAACTGTGAGTTTTGGAAATAGCAGTATTAATTAAAACTTTCTTGGAGATGTTGGAATTCCAACTGATGGGGTTAATGGTGCGAAAATTAAAATCTCTTCTTCTATCGTGGATTCTAATACCTCTGTAGTTTAAAATTTGTAAATCTAGGATTTGCTTCTTCTATTTAATGAAAATTATTTATCTTTAGTAAGTGATATATATATATTTCAGATTCAAATCAGGAAATGTTAAATCTTAAGACGTCTCTGATAAAATTATTGACAACTACTAAACTAAGAAGATATTTAAAATTCTTATACATATGCATCAAAAACACACATTTAAAAAAATAAAAAAGGAAAGCGTCAAAGATAATGTAGAATGGTACATTACTTAAAATGTAAGTAAATTATTGTCGATTTCTCGAAGAGGGCTGACTAACTAAGGAGAACTAGTCCTCCTCCAAAAAATGCACAATAATATGGGTACGATCGCGTTTTTCTTCTTCCTATGTTTGAATGAATTCTCTCCTAATTGCGATAAACTGATATATGAAATTTCGATTTAAGTTAATAATTTTCAAACAGCCAATGATAATTAATTCCCCGAATTTTGCTTGGCGAGGCAATTACGTTATTCTTCTTCATTCCTTTCCCTAGCTTCCGCCTATGCTAGCGTATCTTCTATGCTGTGCTTGTTCGTCTAAAATGATGTCGCCCCCGTCAACCGGCGTGCATAAGAAATTATCGTAATGGTTTATGATTCAAAAATATATTGTGTACGAGGAATTATTCTAGTGTGCCTGGAAATGAATATGAGAAGTGGCTGAACTTAATTTCGTATCAACTTCTTCCTCCCGTCCTGTATATATATATGTATGTATATATGTATGTATATATATATATGTATGTATGTATATATCTCAGATTATATGCAATTAAATTATGTACCGTTGTGAATACATATAATTCCCAAAGAATGCTATGACACCATCTTGCTATCATACCGTTATTCCACGCACTTCTGCCTTCTTTTTCATATTTCCCATAGACAGTTTTGTTTTATGCTGACGTGATACTAATTTTTCCGCCGTTCCCCAGTAAACAAATTTAAATATCTTAGACGCGATCAGATTTTTCCGACTCATTTAGTTGCGAGTAACCTGCAGCTGTGGGAATTAAAACACGAATAACATTAATTAAAACACTAACTTAACATTAATTTTAATTTATTGTATATCCAATTGATAATTTTTATGCACATTCGCTAACTTATTACAATTAATGAAATATACTTGTAAGGGCGTTTGTTCAATAAATGATGGAAAATCATTTGATGTTTAACTCATATTTTAGATTTAATCTCGCTTAACACTATATGAAGTTTTAAGCATTTTCGAAGGTGACTTACTATTGAAGTGTGAATGTATGTATTCTTTTTTTTAATGTATAGCTACCTGGATGCGCATGTATGAATGTTAACTTTGTTAATATATGCACGCGCATGTAGGAATTTCCCTCAGAAATGTCTATCCGTTATAAAATAAAAATAAAACTGCAGCCCAAGAAACTATAAATTATAATTAGACAAGCGACATCTTAAAAAGTGCCTTTAAAATATCATAGCGTATTACTTATCAGCATGCTTTTAATTACATATTTAGATACTTCTCAGGAGAGATTAACTTGTGAATATTTATCCTTTACGCATGTGTATATTAGAATTTATAAATATCAGTGAAAATAAAGTAACACTACTCTGAGTACAGTTCACCCAGTCGGTGCAAATTTGGTAAATTATTGGAAGCCTTTTACTATATAACATCAGAAACTCTTTGCATTTGGAAAAAACTTTTACTAATTCTTTCTCAATCCCTATTTCCCAATCGGTGTGGTGAAATGGAAAAAGAATAATAAAAGAATTCTACTCATACGTATATAAAGAATTCTTCCTCATCGAACAAAAACTCCCATCGCGGTGTCATCCTGAAGGTGATGATTTCCCATCAGGGTATCGGGTGAAGTTTTCTCTGTCTCTCCCCTTTTCTCCTTCATACATCTATATATTTTAAGCACTCTTCACCGGAACGACTGCGTTTCGAATCCTGCCTTCCTCTCTTTTCTCCGTTTTTCTTCTTGTCTGTCCGGCACAATCCGGCACTGGAGAATCTCGGAGTCGAATAATGGCCTCTATATGTCTTTCTTTGATGGTCCATTGTCCGAGATTCGAGTTCTTGGCGCTGTATTTATTTTATGTCTTTTGAGCGTGAAGCACACGGATGGGAAGTCGCTGGTTATGTTTTAGGGCGAATTTTATTAGGGTGGTTAGACTGCAGTTTAAAAAACCTTAAGTGTAATTTACTGCTCAAATTGCAATATATATCCTCCGATTTCTTCTTATCTCGTCATTTCAGTAAGATAATGACGTGTGGATACGACAAATGTGTTGACACATGCAGTTAAAAAGTATCGAAATAAAGTACGGAATTAAGTTGAAAATGAGCATTTCTTATGAAGGAAACAAAAACGATTCAGTTGAAGTCTTATACTATATACGTTTTCTAAGTTATAAAAAAGGACACACTAAAGGGTAAAATATCAAAAGGCGTGAATTTCCTTTATTTATTATTTGCTAACTAAACGTAAATTTCTATATTTAAAAAAATTAATTTTTCTACACTTATTCAATTGTTTTTATGTTATTATTAGATCAGAAAAAAAGCAACATTTTCGTGAAGTTTGGCATATAAAGCTATAAATCAATTGTTAAAGTAAAATGTTAATGTTAATGTTAAACGAAAAAAAACGAAAAAGTAAAATATCATAGTTTTCACTTTTAGTAACATTCTAAAAAATATTCTGTATAATTCAGAAGTAAGTATATTCACATATAAAGTTTTTTGGACTGTTAAGTGAATCTTAAAATAGTTGAATTTTTGTGTTTAATTTTCTAAACATTTATCGTTAAGACTCCTGCTTTAATACTTTTCTTTTACGCGCTTTAATACTTTTCTAGGGAAATAAATGTATTTTTACAGCTGATCTGCGAGCATTAAAATCTAATCAAATTGTAATTTATTAATAATTATGGCCAAGATCCGTTAAAATTAGGACTACCCAAGCTTTTCGTCAGTGCGAGATTCCGTCTCTTTTTTTTATGAAAGACTGTCGCTTACAGCACTGGAGGAAAATATAAAACATTAATTTTATAATGCTATAAGCAAACACTCAACGATCGACTCAAACACATGCCGCGATCCACCGGTAGTTCTGAGTCGCGCAAGCCGCTATCTATATCTATTCTTCTAATAGCTTCTCAGCAACATTATTAGCCCCAAAGGGGCGTTAGTTTCGAATGGAATATTAATCTCGAAACGACATTTTACGTTGAATGAGTATAAACAACATATCAACTTTTCAGATTGTTGCTATCAAATATTATCTCGCTGTATTATATTTAAAGAAATTAAATAATGAAGAATCTGGATGAATATGTGCATATTCTCGCATAAAGAAAAAACAACTAGACTTAGGACTGTCAAATATTGATTACCGTAGTCCTCTATTTGAACATGGGCACCTGGAAGCCCGCATTTCGAATTTTAAATTTGTTTTATTACCTGCATAATATTTTGTGAAAACTTAAGGAATTTTTGATTAACAAATATTATTATTATTATTTCAAGTATTATTTCAAAAGAAATTAAATTAAGGAGAAAGTGCATGAATGTAGGTACGTTTCCCGCATTATGAAGAAAAGATAGTAAGTAGAGCCATCAAATTTGAGTAACGTAATTCTCGACCACAACATTGCTACCTCGAAAACCGAAGTTTGAATTTAGAACATTGCCTTATTATCCTATTTCATATTTTGAAAATTTTAAATATTTTTTATTAGCAAAATCAAAGCGAGCAATGGCAATACTGCACACACACCCAAAAAAATTATCTCCACTATGCAAGATTTTTCTATTAGAAATTCTAAAGATATGCTATTTTTAAATATTCAATGATATTGCTGTCGAATTGAATTTTATGTGGTTTAAGTGCGAATACCATGTTATTTAATAGGTAAAGGTATCACACAAAACGTTAAAAACGCACCTTTTGGGCATAATATAAAATCTGAAAGCTTTATTCATTTTTTTTTTCAAATTTTTACTTTAGTTTTTTTTTTAGTCCAAAGGGGCTTTGTCCCTGAAGGACTATTGTTTCCGTTTTGCGATTTTGCGTCGGAAACATTAAAAGTCTGTATCACTTTTCAAACTGTTGCCACAAAATATTGCAGCCCTGTATTATATTTAAAGAAATTAAATAATGAAGAATGTGCATAAATGTATGTATGTTTCTCGCATTGTGATAAATCCTGCTGCGAATATAGGCATCTGGAAGCCCAAATTTGAAATTTGGAATTTGTTTTATTAACGATTTCATATTTTGTAAAACTTTAACGAATTTTTGATTAACAAACTCAAGGATTTCAAAGCGGGCAATGGCAACGTTGTACAGCAAAAAATATTTTTATCTGCAGCGCGTGAGACTGTGTGTAGGAAATTCTAAAGATATGCTTAGTTTAAAATTGTTTTGCGATATTGTTCTTTAACTGAATTTTATGGTTTAAATGCGAAGAATATGATTTTCAGTAAATAAAAGTAACATACAAAATGTTTAAAAAACGCCCCTTTGGACGTAATTTAAAATCTGAAACCTTTCAGATTTTATTATGTATTTTACTTTAATTTATTAGTCCAAAGGGATTTAGTCCCGAAGGACTATTACTTTCGTTTTGCGATTTTGCGTCGGAAACACAGAAACGGCGTATCACTTTTCAAATTGTTGCCACTAAATGTTATCGCTCTGCATTAAATTTTAAAAAATGAAAAATCTGCATAAATGTATGCATATTTTTTTTTTTTGACGTAGCTTTCTCTTCAAAAATCGTCTGCGTGCGTTGCACGGGAAAATAAAAAGGAATTTTAATTACAGTTCTAAATAAATAGCCAAATAAATGTGAAATTCGTAACAATATTCTCTAAAACTTTAACGAATTTTTCATTAACAAACTCAAAGATTTCAAAGCCAGCAATACCAACGTTGTACAGAAAAACATTTTTATCTCCAGCGTGTGAGAGCGTGTACCGAAATTTCTAAAGATATGCTCAATTTAAAATTATTTTGCGATATTGCTGTTGAACTGAATTTTATGGTTTAAGTGCGAAGAACATGGTATTTAACAAATAAAGGTAACACACAAAATGTTAAATAAACGCCCCTTTGGACGTAATCTAAAATGTGAAACCTTTCAGATTTTTTTTTTAAATGTTTAAATACGTTAAGGCTTTAGCTCAAATCTTCAAAAATCTTTATCCGTCCTGAAATAAAAAAAATGCACCTGGATCTCAAACGATAAATCATTACGAACTATTCAACATCTTTAAGTTTCTTTGAGACTGTCATAGCATAATTATTTATCAGCATGCTTTATATATTTTGTTACTTCTTAGTGGAAATTAGATTGTTAATATTTATATTTTGAACAATAGAATACAATGATTTTATATTAAATGTTCTAGTGCTGAATACGTGAAATAGTTCGATTACGGGTACTTTATACCAAGAATCGGGCATTCTTCTCTGTAATAACATTTATTTCCGGCCTTCCCCCCAAAACGGCAACACGAATGCATATTTTTAAATAAAAAAATCTGATATAGACACGGCCTATTAAGTTATATACATGCTTTGCTTCATTTGATTTAAACTTATTGTCTTGAATTTCATTACAGATATACTTTTCATTCAATCAGTTCATTCTCATTTTACGGAAAGGCAAAAAGACATGAAAACTAAAAACGTCTGCGTTAACCACCATAAAATACAGAAATAACCTAAAACACCAAATATAGTTGAAACCGTTAAAAGAAACAATTAGAATGTTTAGAATAAATTTTTTTCTGCGCAAAAAGGAGCAAGTAATTTGGCCAACGGGCAAAAAGACCAAATTTTCAATTCACAAAATTGAAATAGAAGCCTCGTTAGCCTAGCGCTACTTTTAAATTGCTGAAGACTCTTCAACTGTTGCATGAAGATTAATTAAAGGCATATAAAGCTTAACTGGAACATAAGAACAACATTCAATAATTCAATGACATTTAAAGCAAAAAATGCACAATTTATCAACGTAGAAAAAAAAAGAGCTCTCGCCGAGTCGATTAAAAGGGTAGATATATATATATATATACACGTTTGGTAAGGCCAACTGCAACCAAAAAGGGAGTTCCACGACTAGAAGTTATCAGTTCGTCACGAAAAAATACCCTCTGAATCAATTCTAAATTCATGTAACGATCTGTTTTGGGAAAATAGTCTTTTATTCTGTCCATATGTACAGATGCCAAGCAAAAAAAAATAATAATAAATAAATAAAAAGAAACGTCTAAATGGATTCGAGAGTGGTCAAATGAATATTTTCGTTGAAATATAATATTCGAAATTTTCTGCGATTGCAATACAGCGTTTACTTCGTACAAGCATGTAAATACACTATCGAATTATGCTCCTTTGAAAACACCAACTAATTCTCGCCGGATTAATTCAGCTTGCGTTCCATCATTTGCATCACTTGATCATACTTTGACAATGCAGCCCTTCTTGCAAAAGAAATATAACTAGGGATACAATTATAGGTACACACAAATGAAAGAATTAATATCAGGAAATAAAATGCATAGTTAACGTTTAATTCCTGCATATAGTATGTTTACGGATACCTTAGCATAAAATAAAAGATACAAGAAAATCATAGTTCGATTGATGTTTAAATTACGGCGTGAGGCCACTGAATTTAAAGGCCCCTAAAACTAAAATACTCGTATATTCAACAAAGTATAACTACAAAAAAAATGTTGTTTTTATGAGTAGAATCATTATGTTTTTTTTTTTGAGTCGTGAAAAAAGCGCATGGCCCTCGTCGGGACTTGAACCTGGACCTCTCGAAAACGCGTCGCGTATGCTTTCAATTACATCACGAAATCATGAGGAAAGAAGAGAGAAAATAGCTTATATATTCCCTATTTTTAATGGAGACTGGGAATTAGGGAATCCAGTGGCCAGATCCTGGTGGTGACGAATTATCGTCCACCACCTTTTAATTCTGACCCCACTGCAGAGTCGTTTGTTGATTGAAGCAGGAGTCGTGCAAAATGTGCAGTGCTTCCGGTTACACCACGAAGGAAGGTCGAAAATATGTTATAAATGCACGTTTATTATGCTAGGTTAAACACACCTTTATGTGATGATAAAACGAATCAAGATAATACTGGTTTTGAAAATACCTCAAACTTGTAACGCGTGTATCGGTGGAAAACAGAGTCACACAAAGATACAAAACACATTGTAAACGATTAAATGATTGAATCTTACCTCTCCGGACACTCTTGTAACACACGTTTTTTAAAAAAATAAGAAACAAAAAAAGGTAGCGAATACAGGTGGAAGATGGTGAATCATCATTATTATAAAGTGAGCTTGGAAGTAAGGTCGGACAAAAAAAGATTTAAGCTTTGTATTAATTTGTTTCGCTTTATTTTTTCGTATCATAAGGCTGCAATAATAAGCTTCTTCCTTGGCAGTTGTTCCTGGCACAATATATCCTAGGAGAATATTTTCAGAATACGCGCATCGGCATATTTTCCACTAACTTCTCCTTCCATTACTACTCACAATTAATCATGCATACTTTGTGTTGCATTTCGCTCGGGGTGGTCATAAATCTACAATGATAAATTGTTCTAAAATCTGTCGATAAGTTATCTTCTGGAGACCAACCTCATCAGCATTTCTTTGGCTTATAAATGCCAGCTAGAAAAAATAGTTATGATTACTGTCTTCTTATAATCTAAACAATTTTTTATCGATAAGTCAATTTTATTTTTCTTTCCCTTTTAGAAAAGTCAGGTTTCATGCGAAAACAATTCTCGCACATAAAGAAACATCATGAACGGTAAAATTAGCCTGATGATAATAACAGTGCTTAATTTAGAATAAAAGATTATGTACTAAAATTGTGAAACTACTTCTTAGTATCTATTTTTATTTCTTTGCATGTTATTTGATAACGGCTCATTCATTCACTGCGCAGAAAAAAAAATGGGAGAGTTCTATATCTCCCGTTCTACTGGGCCGATGGACGAAATTCAACTTGCGTTTTTCGTGTCTCGAAAGCGCGACTTAGAATATGTATTAGATTTATATATAACATTGTTCTAATATAGGTATTTTGACATAAAATCGGACATTTTCTGAATAGACATGCCATTGTTTCCATATTTCGATTTTATGACTCAAATTCTGACAAACTACCAAGTTTTGTAAAATTCGCACTAGTAGTTTTTAAAAAATTAGTTCTCAAAATTTTAGATCCTCACTGTTTGGAATTAGATATATATTTATCTCTCTCTTTTTTTTTGTTAAACTTACTTAATTCTTTCTTCCAGAATTCGAAATTTAGGTTCATTCCAAAAAAAAAATTCGCCGATTTTTTATGATTTATCTTTAAAATTTGTATTCTTAAGTAATTTTTATAAATTTTTCGAAAAATATTTTGAATTATAACTAATGAAACTTTTACCGTCATCTCAAAGTAGGTGTATTTCTAAGCATACCTGTAAAAAATTAGTTTTTTATTCAAAATTTCCGAAGGTATACGGGAATTTATATATTGGTGCGTTTGAAATTTGGCATATTTGTTATAAGAGATAATAAAGCCGAATGTGGTTTATGCACGTTGTTAAAATTTATATGAAGGTATGAGCGATAACATTTTTCGCCCGTATACAATAAAAAGAGGGAAGGAAAATAGGTTGCTATAAATGGAGAAGTTCGCAGAGTGAACAAATTATTCTTGGCGCAAACTAAAAAAAAGTGCGCGAAGATAAATTTTTTAATTTCTCCAGAAATTTCTCCCCCAAAATTATAAAACTTAATATCTACTCATAATCTGAATCCTAGAATCGAAATATGGAAACAAATTGGTATGTTATTCCAGAAAATGTCCGATTTTGCATCAAAATACCTATTTTGGAATAATGCTATATATAAATTGGATACATATCCTAAGTCGTGGTTCCAAGACATGGAAAACGCAATTTGAATTTCATCAATCAGCCTAGTAGAACGGAAGATATAGAACTGTCCCCCCTTGTTTTTGTTGTTGCGCAGTGTGCATTGTTTTTATTTATTTGACCTCTGTGTATTGCAATTGTGTGCAGCTTTCAGGAATGCATTTAGTTTATTTTAAATTTGTTTATTAGTTTTAGCATATGTGGGTCTGTGTGCGGAAACTTTCAAATTTTGTGAATAGTTTGAACAAAACCATAGATTTTTGAAGAGTCTTGAGCTTTGTCTCCAAGTGAGTGATATATAGACTTTGTACAAATTAAAGGCGATTTAAACCATTTTCAGAAACTGATTGTCGTGAAATTTCCTGGAATAACTTATCTAGAATACTTCAAAAGAGCTCCATATTTCTCAGTCGTCCCTTTTAGCGAATACTTATAAGCAAAGTCTCGAGGCCACGCAAACCTTTGTGTCAGTTGCACTTTACACTTCTTCTCAGTTAAAATACTTAGAATTTCCAACGTTGGCCCGTTGAGCTACTTGTTAATTCTGTTGTGGATTGTGAATTACGAAGATGCGAATTTCCTAACGCAAAGTAAATTCTAATAAAATAGTAAAAATTTAACCCGCGGAAATCATTCCAGCGTTAAAGACGACGTGAGTAATATCCTTCCGTTCTACAGGAGCTGTTTTTAATTGTTTTCTCCACTTATAATAATTGTTATCTCTTGATACTGTAAGAAAGTTTTGTATTTTCCTATTCATGTGGTTTGTTTTTTCAGAACTTTTAAAATGCATGTATAGGCCCCTACCATTATTGTATATATTGCCATTACATATCTGCATGTGCACTGTACAGAACACTACCATTATTACATATGTTGCACATAGTGTATTTGCATGTGTATGTGAAGCTTGAATGTGCGTAGTATTTCAAAATAAAATTCCTTATATGGCAGATATTTAAATCAAATATTATAATTAATAGATTTAAAAAAGCAGTATTCAGATTGGGAGAAAACTATAACAACATAAAATTTTAAATCAGTCAAAAGACCACCCTTAGTTTGGTCAAAAGAGCAACCTGAGTAGATTTTGCATAAAACCATCAATACTGTTTGCAATCAGTTTTGTTCTTGAAGAAGAGGGACCTGTGTCTGGTCTCCTTCGAAATCGAAAGATTTTTTTTCAACGCCTACGTTAAATTAAAATAGCGTTTTTGTCTAATTTTAAAAAGCTGGTAAACTGAAACAAGTAAATTGAAAGGATTCGGGAAGAGAATTTTTGTGCCTGATTTAATGAACGCATTTGGGATCTAATTTGCGGATATTTCTGTAGTAAATAACAGTATTAAAACTTTGTATTTCTGATTTGTTACACTCATACATACATTTATTTCTAAAGACATTACCTTCGAAGAAGAAAAAAGAAAACGAAAGAAAAACTTCCAAAGCAGAACAAACAGTAATTAAAGACTATCAACAGAAAAAGTTTTAAATACAATGATATTAATTCGTAAATTTTGGCAAAAATAATGAACCAAATCTAGTGAATTATAAAAAATGTCATAAAATGATATAATATCAGAATCGAAATGACCAGCTAGAAGTACATTATACAGAAAATGGCTGATTCGATGAAATAATAATAAGAATTAAATTTGCATTCTGTACATTCTGATATGTTTTATCTCATGCCTAGTATGTGTTAGGTTTTTTTTTTTTTTCGTAAAAGATGTATGAATGAAAAATGGAAGCCATTTTTCGATCACTACGTGAAACTCCTTATAAATCTAATACTGTGGGGCAATTACACTATTAATTGCATAATTATTCATATTTTACTTTCAAAATGTAAATGAAAATCTAATAAATGGTAGAAGAGGGAAGACAATTAAAATTTTTAATTTTTCTTGGTTCTCTATCGTCAGATTTCGGTATCTGTGTGTGAAGTATGCAAGAATATTTCTAAAAGCTAAGTTAATATTCTGGGATTCAAAACAAGACAATTTAAGATGTCAAAGTTATAATAAAATCATATAAAACATACCCTTTCAATATTTTTGTTTCTTAGAAAGCAATACTAATTGGCATTCAGAGACAGAGGATTCATTAAGAAAACAGACGCAAATTTATTCATGTATTAATAGTACTATAAAATATTAAACATAAATTTAGTAGTAGTGAATTGTATTACAAAGTTAATTGCCGATGCGCGGTGAAGTATGTTGTCCTCCTTGGGATTTCTTCTAACATTCACTCACAAACTATAGTCTATTTCTGCAGAAAAGTCATTTCAGTATAGCTTTCAGCCAACTCCGCTTGTGATCGTAACGCTTGTCGTTATCACCACACATCATTTACTTTGTCTACATCATTTGAGACTGTAGTTTAAATGTAGTTTAAATTTTTTCGCACACTTCGTGAAACGAAACGAAAATGGAGTAGAGGGAGAGAAATTAGGCGAGTTGAACTATCCGCTGCAACTGTCTTTCACACGGTTACAAGGCAATCTGGATGCCGGAAAGTGATTCTGAAATATTTAGTTTAAAGTAACAGACTATAAGAGAGAAACGAATCGAACACACATAATGTATAAATTAAATGCTAACCGACAATTCATATTATCGACAATGATTGAGCTCAAGAGGAAATCATTGGTTTTGCATCTGTTTGGGACGTCAAATTTTATACAGTGCCATTTATCGGATTTGAGGTTTCCTTAATACCGCGTTATTCAACGGCTAATTATATATGCATAAACAATATGCACATGATCGATTTACATTATATAAAAATATCTGTAAAAATTGTTATTTTGTTATTTTATAAAAGAATATAACTTCTTTATTTGGCAACCGACTTTATTGACACATTGTTATTATACATTCCATTCTTTGAGATTTTGTTTCTCATTACTACTCTAGATACGCTCCTGTATCTTAGAAATATTTCGCTATACATACTATGGGCCCACTAATGGCTGAGCGGTAAAGTCACTGAACAATCTTGGTTCCAATCTAGGTTCAATTCCAGGCAAACGGGCTGATTGTATGGGCCATTTTTTATAGTTTTTCCCATGTATATAATGTATGTATGAGCCAGTTTTCCTTAGAAAGTCCTCCACGAACGAATCCCTCCCCTTAAGCAGATGTCAATCGAACGCTTTGCCATAGTTAAATAAATCAAACCAAACCATATATAAACTGGTACATTCTTCTTGCCGACATTAAAAAAACTTTATTGTTCTCATCAGCATTTGCTCCCCATCATGCAGTTTGTGCTGATTATTTTTGGTATTTGATTCACCTTGATAATTTACAATGTGATATAACGGAACTCCGAAGAGTATTACAGACATTGATGGTCCATTATTATCTCTATCTACAGACGTTTTTGCAGTCATCTCTACAAACGTATGAATTAAAGCTTAAGGAAACTTTTCGAGCGATCTGAGGCATATGATGAGTTCTGAAATCACGTTAACCAAATTTCAGGGAATGGCATACACATTTCCTAATTGAGCGGATAATTAGCGGATAAACGATGTCCGAAGGTAACTTAAGACCACGGCCCAATCCGAAAGCAACTGGTAAACACAGAAAACAGAAAATACCCATATTTTAATTAAAAGCAAAATAGTATTAACTATTTATCTGCATTTTCAAGCAGTTTAATCTGGAGAAGCAGTCCAACTAGTTACGTAAATTAAATATTCAAGCGTTTTACTTTATCTGTTTCTTCCTCACTTTTGGATGCACTGATGTTTATTTCTTAGACTAGCTTAAATCAGAACTTAAAGTCAGAGCTTTAAGTCAGAGCTTAAAATCTACCGGAGAGCCCTCTGGCTCTTAGAGAAATTGCAATCTAAACCGGAATTATAGATAACATGAATTACTGAATTTTTATGTATTAAATTATTTTAATGAATTAATTATACATTCAAACATTTATTTATTTATTAGCCTAAAGGGACGTTAGCTGAGGAGGGCTATTAGTCTCCAAACGGTATTTTGCCTGGAATCACTTTAAATATCCGAATCAGTTTCCAGATGATTGAGCCAAATATTATCCCTGAGTACTATATTTAAAGAAACTAAATAATGAAGAATTTGTATGAATGTATATATCTGTCTCGCATTGTGGAAAAACAACGGTACCTAGAGTCATCAAATTTTGAATAATGTAGTGCTCCACCCAAGCATGGACATCTGGAAGCCTGAATTTGTTTTTATTCTCTATTTCATATTTAATCAACTTTAACGAAATTTTGATTAAAAAACTCAATAATTTCAAATCGAGCAGTTGCAATGCTGTAGCGAACTCCAAAGTGAGAGACTGTCTATCGGAGGTTCTAAAGATACGCTGTTTTTAAATATTTTTAGCTTAGTGTGACGTTATCCCAAATGCTGTCGAAATGTGTATGTGTCTGTAAATGAAACAAAACGCTCGTTTTTCGCGTATTATAAAATCTGATAGCTTTTATTTATTTATTTATTTATTTTATTTTTTATCTTTACTGACGGCCTTCCATAAAACTCCAGTACTTTTAAGTTTAGAAATGAACTCCGACAGGATTCAATGTAAGACAGAAGATTAATTGATATGTACTTGCTTTATAGCTATGAATGTGTATTTAACTTAGTATATGTTCTATATTTTATGCAATCAAATTACATTTTGTTATGGATGAAAATCGTTTTCAAATACTAGTATGGAAGTGTCGTATTAATGTTTAAGTTTTACAAACCAAATAATATTGAATTTAATTCTTTCTTTTGACCCTCTTTTCAGCACGAGGTTTGACCTCTCCACAATTTATGCAGATATGAGTGGGAAGCGATTTTACTGTGAAGAGATAGAGAAATTGCTAAGAGTTTTGATCACGCTCCGTTGCCTTGCCGTTTAAAGTAAAGTCTGTTGGTGACACCAATGCCGAGCTTGCTGTCAGTATTATAGACTGAGGTTAGAGCCTGTTTTGGTATATGTGTATTTGAATGTCTGCCGCGGTTAAATTTACATGTAACTTGTTCAGTTTATATCCATTATGTAAGGAACATGTGAATTTAAACCAGGTCCAAATTGGCTGCTATATTTATGTTTGTATATTTGGTTGGAATGCGCTTTAGCCTACTGCTTGGCGGCGATTGTTTTTGAATGAGCAATAAACGCGCCAACATGGGTAACTCCGTATAACATGTGTACGTTGCCTACATTGTGCAATTCGCTGAAGTTTTTTTTAAGGAACGCTAGGCACATGGCATTTTCTTGTAATTTATTTTCATTATTTTAGCTTATTTTCTTCATTTGTGTACGTTGCCTACATTGTGCAATTCGCTGATGTTTTTTTAAGTTAAAACGGAACGGTGTGTACATGGTATCGTTTGTAATTTTAATGCCCTTTTAAAAAAAATTCCTTCTTTCTTCGATGCCATTTTGGTTACGTTTTCGCGGAGCGTGTCGGGAAGGTTATGTAACGGCATAAAATGTGTAAGTATTACAACGTAAAATGTAAATAATTAATTTAAATCTAACTGACAAATATTTTAATGATCGTAATGTTCGTTTTGCATATTGTTTTATTTCGTTTTGCATATTGTTTTTGTAGCAACAGTTTCCATACTAATTTATGCTTTAGAATTCTATGTTTTATTTACAATAGGTTTTCGCGGAGCGTGTCGGAAAGGTTTCAATTGCAAAGACGTTTCGCAGAAACGCGCCGAACTGGCGATTTTTAAAACATCGCCAAGCAGTGGGCTAAAGCGCATTTTCACCGTATATTTTAATTTAATCATTCAGAAGTAATGAGGTAGAATAAGCTTAAACCGTTTTAATTCTGTGTCCGCTTGTTGGATGGTTAGATATTTTTTTGACGATATTTCACCTCTCAGAATCTATGTAAAACTTTTATGATAATTGATTTATCTAAGTTATCTGAAATTCGCAGCAAGTGTTACTTTTCATTTTTACTTCCTTGTAATCACGAAAAATTCCGGGTATCATATTTTGACGAAAATATCCATTTTGACCACTATCGAATGCAATTTAACAATGCTTTTGCATGACACCTGTACGTAAAGTCAGAATAAAGGCGTCTTCATTCCCAAACGAATTATAAACTGATTTAAAATGGATTCAGAAGAGATTTTTTATGGCGTCTATACGTACGTATGTGTGTATGTACCTCGCAGAATACAAAAACGAGTAGTCTCAGAACGGTGAAATTTTGCATGTAGGACTGCTATAATATGTAGCTGTGTACCTTCCTTTTTAGTTGCAATCGGCCGCACCAAAAGTATATAAATATACGTATATATAACACTCACTACTTTACTCGGCGACGTGAGCGCAGTATTTTTAATGTTATATGTTGGTAAATTAAGCATTGTTTGCTTTAAAATGATTGAGTTATGTTGTTCTTATCTTCCGGTTAAGGTTTTTATGACTTTAGTTAATCTGCTAGCAATAGTTGTAGAATTATCAACAATTTAAAAGTTGTTTAAGTACAGCTAAGCCTAATTTTTGTTTACTATAGCAGCTATATTTATTTGCATTTGAAATTTTGCAGAATAGTAAATTCCGTTTCTGCACCTTCAGTGTCTTTTTACCGGGTGGGACCAAAATTAAACTCATTTTTGTGTACAAAAAATCTGTCTTGTTGCCTGCTGGCCGAGTTGCTTGTTTTTGCGTAGAAACTCTAATTTTAATTGTGAAAATTTTTTAATAGATATTTTTCAACTGTGTTTGGTGTTTCATTTTTTTTCTATATTTTTCAATTTTTATTGAAGATATTTGGAGGTTTTATGTAATTCTGCCTTGTCGCAAACTAAGAACAGAGTTATTTGAATGGGAAATATATCTCTAATGAAATTCGAGGAAATAAGTGTTTTGTATAAGCAGCAAATATTGTGGCCAGTCTGTCTCGGGCAGAGGAGAATGTTTACTAGTACAGAATGTGCATTAGGTAAGCGACGCTGAATCGTCTGTGAAAAACTGTTTCTTTTTCTTTTGTTTAATTTCTTTTATACATCGTTTTAGATTTATTATAGTATTTGAGTAGAACGTGTGACAACGATTAGATAATTCTTCAGGCGATATAATTTTTGTGCATTTTGAGTTATAAAATGAATGAGATGTAACGTTGTTAAATGAACCTAGAGCCAAAATGTAGCTATGATAAATAAATACAGAAAATCTTAAAGAGTGCATTTATTCTATTGTGGTTTATGCCCTATCGACGAAGTAGATTTAATTGAATTCATTAAGTTTAAATGAAATGCAGGAAAAAATGCGTGTAGTTTAATTTTCCGTACAAAGAAGTCATGTGATGTACGCATCAGATTTCTTTATCGCATTTCCGTAGACAGTTTTGTTTTATGATGACAGTGGTAGTAATTTTTCTATGGTTCAATTTTTTTTATTCAAGATTCGGTAAATCGAGAAAATGAAGGAATTATAATAATTTTTAATTAAGAATATTTTATCAGACACTGGGTATATAAAAATGTAATTATTGAGATCTCGGATTGCAGACACAATTTTAATGAGACCCGGTATATAAATATTTCATCATTGTTGATTTCAAACTTGCCGATGCAATTTTAAAGCGATAATGGATTTACTTGCCCTTATGCGTTGATTATGAAGAGATTCTTTAACTAACATTATCATCACCTTTCAAAGAAACATAAGCTATGTTGGAGTTAAAAAAAATCCCAGAGTTGTCCCCAGAAACTGCGGGAACAGTAGAAGACTCTGCGAATTACGCGATTCTCAGATATGGTTTGCGTGCATTTCCGAAAACATTTTATTTTATGTTCTTGGTATCGATCGTGTTTAGTTCAGAACTGAGTCTTCTAACACGAGTTTCATCCAGTCTCAATATAGGAATTTCTCTCTCTCTCTCTCACTCGCTTTCTACTGGACTGGATTTATAACGAAAATCGATGAGTGTAAAAGAGGAGCTCTTCGGAAAATCGATTATAGAAAAAGAAAGGTAGATGAAATAGTGGATTTAAAGTAATGAAATTGGAAACGGAGTAAAATTTGCGAAAATTCTTCTATGATATACATCATAATAAATGTCTGTTTGCTTCTTGTTTTCCATTTCATGATCTTAACGGTCATGAGAGAAATCGTCAGAAAATATTTTTTGACGTCAGCATTAATATCTCGTGGATTCATAAATGTTTCAGTTATATTTGCTTTAAGAAAACTACTGAAACAATATGAGCTGTTGCTTGCTCCTTTGATTCCGCTTAAACCTGAGCGATTTTTAATGTTTTAAGAATAATGAATTATTTTACATTTAAAGGTTATACGTTTTTTCGTACTTATATTTTATTTTGATAAGGCTCAACTAGACCGAATTTTAAAACAGTGGCGGTACGTACAGAAATATGTATGTGCCACGATCAATAAAACGGACGTATATATATGTTAATGGTTGTATATCCCAAAGATCAAATATGAAACAGAGGTTCAGCTCACATGGGCTTAAAGCTTATATTATAGAAGTTGCCTGAAAAGGTAACTGCAGGTTTTTTGCTCTTGCGGCGGACCACACAGAGATAAGTAAATCGTGTGTGCGGTCCCTGCAAGTCATTACTCCCAAGTCTTTACGATGCGGCAAGCGACATGTTTTTGACAGCTCAGATACAATAATTCGTTCCAGTGTGCTATGCAAGAGCCATAACTTCACAACTAGTGCGAGGAGATTTTAAGGTTCTGCACTGTGTCTGTCGTCAAAGTCTCTCGATTTCAGGAGGGGTGACGAACCAATGAGTGATTTTTCCTCGGATGCCGTTCCAGATATAACGAATCAGAGAATGTAAAATTAAAGAGGTGTGGTTAATTTAGATTGAAGATTTTCGCCATTGAAGGAAGGAAGAAAGGCTCCTGGACACAAAAAGGCTCCTGGACCCTCGACTAGAGAAACCTACAATGCTCCTGAGCTCTCGACTAAAGAGACCTTCGTTAGCAGACTCCTCACACTATACTATAATTCATTTCAATACTTATCTATGCTATCTATGACTTATATATATATATTTGTAAAGAACTTCCCATAATTGTAACAAATATGTTTTGAGTTTAAAATGCAGAAAAAGTTACGCAACCTCACTAACATACCCAATCATTGTAAGGGGTCAGATACGCTACCTGCTGCCACTCAGCACAAGGTATCCTGACAGTCATTCCCACAGTAGTGACCAAACGCTCCACTCTTAAGTATTGATCTTAAATTGCCCACTGGTGGGCGAGTGAATAAGATTGTTGAATACAGGACCAACAACATGTGTATCGTTGTTTCGTCCATATGTAACCTGAACACGAGCAGCTTGCTTTTTGAAAACAGTCTGGGCATTCTTCTTCCAATGACAAAATTCCGGAAAATAAAATAAATAGTTTTGTAAAAACACTTTGAACTCTTCGGGTAGAAGATTTTAGCAAAAGTAAAAGCTAAATATTTATGTCCTCCGAGCAAAACAAAAACTGCTATTGGTAAATAGGCTTTAAAGAGTTCGAAAAAGCATTTCTCACTTTTCTATGGAAAATTTATATTTAATATATTCTATTAAGGGGCATGCTACAAATTTAACACCAAACGCTGTTTTACCTGTGAGCGAACCATTAATTGCAGTATCAGCAATTTTTGTCCCTTACCTGCTCACTGAGTTTGCTACAGATACCTATAATTATAATAAAGGAGGGGGCAAAGAAACTAATTTAAATGAAGAAATAAGTGCTGTAAAATTTCCCCGAATTTCGTATACACCGATTACAAAATACGCTTTTATTTAACTTCTTACTTCATCTATCTAACCTTTTACTGTCTAACGTTTTACTTCAACATTAAGGTTATAAAAGCATTTTATTAACTGGAATTATTTCCGTCAGGGATTAGAGAAAAGTTAGATTTTATTTTAATGCAATCCTTCTTTCTACTTATAATGCTGTAAGCGTTTCAGCATGATTCTCTACGTAATTTACAGACACTTGTTTCTCAGAATACATCCAGCCTCTGATTTTCAGTGGTTCATTTCTTGATGGTTCATGTTAATAATTAAGCAAAACTAAAGAAAAAGGAATTAAAAATTAAATATTGGTAAGGCAAAAAGCTAAGAGAAAACATAGACGTAAATCGTAATCGCCCTTATCTTTAACAGATGAGCACAGAAATTAATTTAGGTAATGAAAATCCATCTTAAATCATTTCTTTTGGCAAGCCAGTGCTTTGAACAGGAAGTGCAGCAAAATTTCTATTAACTCTGATCGAAGAGATGATTTCTACCTCAGCAAAAAATCGCTAGATCTTCGTCTCCTATTTAACATCTCTCAACATACAGACCCAGAGCCTTGGCCTTTATCACCAGCATGATGCTCATTTTGATGCTTCAGCTCTAGATGAGCCTTATTTTGTCACCAGCAGTGTCATATTTAGAGACAAATCAGGATAACTACTCAATGGATATATTACAAATTGCCCTTTATCTTCATATATAAATAAATATAATCATTAAGTTATGATTTATAAAGTTAAGTTAATATGATAATAAATCTTTTATGCAAATTTTGAGAAATTGCCAGTATTCTGATTTCAGCTAGCAAGAATAACAGGTATTTGAATCGCTTGTCCTGCGTTCCGATCAAGTAAAATTAAGCTTGTTTGTTATTCGTATGCTTTGAATTATTTGTTGATTTAATTAGTTTAAAATCAATTTCGATTATCATATTTTAATCCAAATATCCATTTTGACCGCTCCCGAATCTATTGAGACAATTGTTTTTGGAGGGGGGTTGATATTTGTGCATACGGACAGAATAAAGAACTATTATTTTCAAAATGGATTGTAAAATGGATTTTAAAATGATTTTGAGGGGGATTTTTTACGTGGCGTGCTGCTTAAATATCTGGTGATGAACCTACATTTTGGTTCCGTCGGTCGCACATAAACATATATATATATATAGCCTACATCTTACTCGACTCGGTGAACTCAGTTTTTTTTTATTCTTATATGTTGATAAACTGTGCATTTTTGCTTTAAAAGCGATTGCATTGAGGTGGTATTATGTTAAGTTTTTATGCCTTTACTTGAGATGCATGCGGTAGTTGTAGAATTATCAATAATATAACTATTTAAGTGGCCTAGGACCAATGAAGCCGCATTTTGTTTATGTTTGAAAGTCTTAGTAAAATAGTAATAATAAGTCAGCTAATGTACATAGTTCATTGTCTTTTACCCTGTGGGATCAAAAGTTAACTTTCAGTTCCGTGCACTGAAACCAAAGTGTTTAGGCCACATTTTCAAAAACTAGATGGCAACCACAGGCAGATGCAAATTAACTTGCTCCAGCTATATGGCGAGAGTAGAAAAAGATCATTTGTTGCGACGGTGATCATCCGTTGCCTTCCTGATCATGGTTGCCTCGGTCATCTTTTAGTTTTCACTGTTCTTTTTTTATTTCAATAAATATGTTTTCAAGAATAATATCCGCTTGAAATTTTACTCTTATTACATACGTTCTACATTATTTATCTGGTCTTCCTTCCCGTTGGTCGAACTACTTGTTTATGCCCAAAACCATTAATTGCAATAATTGTTTTTAACTGTTTTTAAGTGTATCTGATGGTTTTAGTTTTTATGTTTCTTGCATTGCGGCGAAATGAGAACTGAATTGATTGAGAAACATATCTGTTGTGAAATTCGAGGAAATAAGTTTAAACGAAGTGCAGCAAAAAGTGCCTATAATTTAATAGGCCGTACAAGGAAGTCGTTTTGTCCGGGCCAGATATTTGTTTTAACAAAATGAAAAATTTTATTAACAATTTAAAAAATATCTCAAATAAATAAAAAATTTTGTTCACTAAACATTCATTAAAACGTGAGCAATAATAATAATAATTACATCGCAAAGGGAAAAAATCCAAATTTTTTCTTATTTTCTATCTGAAATCTAAAGTTTGGTAGTTATTTCTGTTGGTTTCACATTGCAGTTAAAATATACCGAAAGCTAAGTAATAAACTTTTAGACTGGCATTTATTTCAAATATTTCGAATATGTTAAATTAATCATTAAATAACTAACTTTAAGTTAAGCTGAAAGTAAAGAAATTATGAAAATTTTCTAAGTTTTCAGAGAAAATTTACTAAGTGCGAGAAGGCTTGAGAATAAATAATAACAAACTTGTCTCTTTCATTTATTTATTAACTTTTTCTTTGACGCATAAATGTCTTTAATTATTACTATATAGCTTGACACTCGATGGCATTTCGATTCTGATAAAATTTGTACCTTTGAAGAGAAATGACTATACGTTATCTTCATCGGAGATTGTAGATGCTTATCCGTCAATCGGGCCTTTTTCTTGTATAGTCATTAGTTTTTTTTTTGAAGCAGAAGACGTAAACAAAACATGCCCTCGTCAGAACTCAAACCCTAGACCTCTTGAATACGCGTCGAGTGTGCTGCCAATTACACCACGAAGGCATGCGGAAAGCAGAGAAAAAATACCTTCAATCCTCATTAATTTTGAGCTGTGAAAAAAAATATGTTCACAAGTAAACGTATTCTAGAACAAAGCGATTATTCTTAATTCCTAACTAAGAAAAATTCCTAAATAAACATATTTATGTTTTGCCAAATACGGTTAGTTAATAAAATCTGTACCTTCAAATCTTAGAATAAGATTTATATACCATTTGTATTTCATTAACTCTATTTATAGATTTTCTGATGCGTTTTTATGTTTTCATGTTTGTTTTTAATGGACATGAAAATAATATTCATTCGTAATTCGAACAATTAAAATCTTGAAGTTTTTTAAAATGCTACAATTACATAATTAATAAATTTAATTATGTATTCCATAATTAATATATTTTCGAGTGCAGCATAAAATTACTTTGGGAGCCACTTACTGCCCGCAGGCATCCATTTTGAAAGCAAAAAAAATGAACAATAGTTGTTCCCTCATAGTGTTAAGTAACGGGAGTTTGCCAAGATCTCTTTAACCCCTTCCCTTGCCAATTACCTCGACGAGACTTGGGCCCAAGTATTAAGTGTCAAGGCGTGGTAAACAAGACAGACTGATGCTTGAGGACAGTCACAATACGAGCCGAAACGTAAATGCCTGTGTTATAGTCAGTTTTGCGCGATACTGCTGGCGTGGAAGTAAACTTTAATCCTTCTGCCTTTCGTAGATATTACAAATATATTATATTTTGTAATAAATAACAATTTCAAAATTATATTTCATAAATAAACAACACTTCACGTAAGTAAACTTTAAACCTTAGTAGAAGTAAACTTTAATAAACTGCTTTCACTTAAATCTGTCGTATTTTGTATTTTGTAAGTGTTTATTAAATTTTACTAACTAAACTACATTGTGACAACAATTATGAGAATCGTGACTAAATCATATGACATACTGATAGAAACTAACGTTCGATTACGACCATGAAATTACGATGTTAATGTTCATGTTAATGTTACGATGTTAATGAGCCTGGCTCATGATGTTTATGTTTGGCCTAGCTTCCTTTTCACGAGCCTGGATCGTGATGTTTATGTTTGGTATAAAATCTTCATGACGTACGGGAAGGGTTTAAGAAGAAGAGTCCTGAACTCCGTCTCACAACAAGAAACTATAAGCACAAATGAAAACGATCAGCTAAAAGTAGCTCAAAGAGATAAAAATGAAAGTGGCTCGAAGAGATATGCTACACAACACTTTTTATCACAAAATTCAATTCGCAAACCATATAATTGACCATAAAGCAAATCCGAAGAACAGCGGGATGATAGAATCATTCTGAACAGATGATAGCTTCTTACTATCTCCCACCCACAGGCAAAGGTGGAAACGGGATTAAAAAAAAAATTCGAAAAGATGAGTCGAAGTAACTCAAAATGTCGCCACGGTCTGATTGGCGTCCAAAACTCGTGTCTCGAATTCACCTCAAGCAGTTTTGTCAGTTACAACACTTACTCATTCACAACTGCAAGTACAAAAAGAATAAAGTTATTAAACACAAGGAATGTTCAGTAAATGTCCACAAACTATAATCTAACGTACTAAACACAACATATAATTTAAATAAATTTAACATTATCACAAAACATCCTAAAATCATCATCTATTCATTCTTTAAACCGATGTCTTCTACAAAAGCCCAATTTAGGCAGACAGCCCTGATGTGCTTTGAAACAATTAAATAAACCAAACCAAGCCTTCTATAAATTGTAGACATAAATGAGTGGAATGTAGAACACGCAGACATGTTATTAACTCTTTCATTCATTTTAGAATTTACTTGATATTTGGCAAATACGTTTTCGACGAAACTGCTGTGTTTTATTCAGATGTTTTGAGTATGGATGAAGATGAGTATGCTTTGGATAGGTATAACATAATAAATAAAATATAGACAAGCGTATGATTTTGAAATATAATAATCATTTTAACGGGATTAATAAAAGTCTGAAATTAAAAATCTTATATTTTTGTTTTTTAAATTACTAATCCAGCTAAATAAAAAATGTGAAAATGATTACTTTTATTCCTGAATAGTTCACAAATCGTTCGCTGTGCTGTCTTAACAATTTAAAAAGATAACAATTTACTGAAAATGTTAATTAGTGTACATAAGGTTTACAGTACATAGGTAAACGTACAAAACACATCTAGACAATTTATTTTGATAAAGTGAACCTAAGATTATTTGCTTACAGATGAGGACCGTGTTATTTGCCACAATGCGCAAACAAAGTCTGGAGTTTTAAATGCATTTATCTTATTCAATGAGAAACTGGCGTTGACATAAGAATCCATTCGTTCTCAACTCTCCCGTAACTTCAGGAGAAAAAGAAACGGAGAAACTTTATAATATAGTGCATTCCCCTCTTCGTTCGTATGTAAGGTTACGGTTACAGCAGATGAAAAAAAAATAACACATCGTAAACGAGCTCGCGGAGTGTTGCCATGTTCTTTACAAAGTAAACATTCTTTTGTCGTTGTTTTTAATGCAGCTTGAGAGTTTAGTGTATCACGTAATTTATTCGTAACGTAAAGTAGGAAGTGCTGAGATCTAAAATTAGCGTCACATTTCTTAGTTTAGGTAAACACCATTTATTTCGCTTAGTTTTTTGTCACTTTTTTCCTTGGCAACGCTTAGAACATATTGTTCTTTTCTCATACTCCGCATGTCAGCCACCTATCGTAGCTTAAATAATAAAGTATTTATATTATACTGCAAGCTAAAAAAAGCATTCTTTTAGTGAGCGTCACTTTCAGCAACAGGAGTTGGCGGAAAGTTTATTTTGTACCAAAAGAAGGAACGTTAACAAGTGCTGTTCCTTCATGTATGTTTTCTTGTGTTTTTTTTAAGTTCTTATGTGTCATCGAAATCATATTTTATCGCAGAACTATTATTTACAATAATAATGCAATTGCAGTGCACTAGTTAAAAAAACTTATCAGTTAACGAAGATTTGTTAAAAAGTGTGTGTTTTTTCAATACAATATTTTTTTGTATTCGAACGTAAAACCATTCTCAGACCTAAAATAAGATCTTATATTAGCGATGAATATTAATATATGCGTTGTTTGGTATACTCCATTATTCTCCATTTAACGGATAAAAGGACTCCAAAAATGCTGAAATTAAAATAACGCTATCCGTATAGGATATTGTAACAGCATTGGATGAACAAATATCGCTTGAATAGCTCAATATAACATGTAAGGTATAACAAAAATACAATAATACACAGGTTATTTCTAAAAGATTGTATTACCAAGTACCTGTTGCAATGGGTTTTAGTAAACAGTAGTATTACATAGCACTGTTTAGTAAAATATACGAAGTTATAATTTTAAACTACTCATTCGGACCGAGTGTCGGCAAGAAAAATTTCGTTCGGATCTAGTTAGTCAAATATTAGTGTCCATCATTCGTATTCATCATTAGTGTCCATCCTCGTGTGATAAAAAATTAATTCATATATTCTTAATCATATATCTCATATATCCTTAATTAGCCGCCCAGACTGTATAGTGGCCAGGGGAGCCGACTGCTATACCGAAGTTCCCGGTTCGAATCGAACGCATGAATGTAAATTGTCTGTCCCCTCACATGAGGTAACGGTGGCCGCCTATTAGATGCCTCCATAGTAAAATGGCCCCCACTGCTGGCCTTAATAGTGGCGAAAGCTTAAAAATGGCTAGTGTCTGGCATTTAAATGTATATGTAAAATGTAAAATATCTAATATATCTTTCAAAAAGTTCTTATACCAAAAAAACAAAACAGGTCGGTAATTTACATTCCCAATTACAAAACTGCTAGTAATTTTAATTATTTTTGTAACTTTAATTAACTCTTTTAATGTAACGTAATTTAGTTTTATACGATCTCTATGCTTGACGTTTTACAGGTAGTAAATCATTTTAAGCCGTAGTTTTGATAATTTTATATGACAAATCATTCGAAATGTACTTACAAGTGCAGTACTTGCAGAACATCCTTATGATAGAGTTATTTTAGTTTTCTATGATATTTGATATGATTTTAGCAGTTCATATATGAACTGATGAGCTATGAAAAGCATTTTCGATAGAAATTATCATTCGTTGATTTTACATTTTATGTCACTTTGACCCAAAAAAATTCATAAGAACGTTTAATGCTTAAACAGTAAGAGACGCATGTCAAAACCACACTGTGAAAGTTAAACTTATTTAATTCATTTCATAAATTTGAACCGTTAGTCTAACAACCATTAGATATTTATTGTATGCAATCTCTAAACGCCCTTCACAGTATAAGTAGAAATAATATAAAAATTATGCAAGTTAAAAAGAGTGAAGTAATGTAAATTCAGTATATTTCACAAGTTAAAATGGTAAAGACTGCAGAGAATACCGCAAGTTGATAATACAATGACAGTTGAATACCTGGAAATAATGCTTTTGGAACTACAGTACACTGAAGGGTAAAAGAAGCAAGAAAAAGATCATCCGAAAACAACTTATTTAATTTCACGCAACGCTATAATGTCTGAATAAAATCGGCAAGAATTTGTCACCATCCATGCTGGAAAATAACAGTGTAGACCCGTAGTGGGGTTTTTTTTGGGGGGGGGAGAGGGCACCATGTGAATACTGAAAGAAATCTTTGTCTAAGTTCAGTAGCTGAAACAACTTGCCTCTTTCAAGGATGGTAAAGTGTCTGTGTACGAGGATGATAAAGTGGTCTCCTTTCGAGGATGGTAAAGTGTCTGTGTACGAGGATGATAAAGTGGTCTCCTTTCGAGGATGGTAAAGTGACTCTTTGTGATCTCATCTTGAGATACGATGCGCCATTATTTAACTCGATTTCATCTCTAAACTGTACAGACAACTAAGAAAGATCTTCTTCGAACATCTGATAATAGAGGGAATCACTTAGATGCATAAGGAATCACAGATATTTTTTTTTCAAAGGAAGGATGGTATGCTATTAAAATGATTGAAAGCTCTTCATCAGGAAAATTTCAAACCAACAAAATATTCCAACACACGTAAAATGAAGCTTATGTACGTATATTCTATATTATAGGTACTATGCATGTGTATGAGGCAATGCCTGTACTAAATGTTCTAGGAAAACTTCGAAAAAATAGAAACAGTTCTATAATTCCCGTTCTACTCGGCCGATTACAGAAATTCAACTTGCGTTTTTCATGTCTCGAAATGGCAACTTAGGATATGTATTAGGTTTATATATAGCAATGTTCTAATATAGGTATTTTGAGACAAAATCGGACTTGTTCTGAAATGACATGCCAATTATTTTCCGTGTTTCGAATTTACGACTCAAATTATGACAAACTGCCACGTTTGGTAAAAATCGCACGCCTAGTTTTAAAACATTTAGCCCTCAAACGTTTAGCTCCGCAGTGTTAATTGAATTTGATATATATTTATTAATAGCTCTTTTTTATTAAACTTAGTTGATTCCTTCTCCCGTAATTCGAAATTTAGGTTCATTCCTAATAAAATACGCCCACTTTTTATGATTTATTTTTTAAATTTATATTTTTAAATAAATTTTATAAATTTTTTCAAAAAAATTTTGAATTATAATCTATAAAAGTTTGATCATCATCTTAAAGTAGATGTATTTATAAGCATGTTAGCGTTTTTTATTCAAAATACAAAACATAAGAGGTTTTTATTCAAAATTTTCTAAGATATACATGAATTTACACATTGGCGTTTTTTGGAATTTGGCATCTTCTTTACAAGCGGTAATAACACCAAATGTGGTCTACGCAATTAAATTATTAAAATTATTTGAAACTAATTAACGTGACCTTTTTCCCCCTAGTATAAAATAAAAAATAAAGGAAAGGAAAATAGGTTGCTATAAATAAAGAAGTTCGCCAAGTGACTTATTTTTGGCGCAAACAGAGAAAAAGCGTCAATATAAATTTCTGCGTAAATTTTGCACCAAATTTTACAACATTTAATACTTAGGCATAATTTAAGTTGTAGAATCGAAATATGGAAACATATTGGCATTCCATTCCAGAAAAAGTCCGATTTTGCTTCAAAATACCTATATTAAAACAATACTATGTATAAATCTAATATATAGCCTAAGTTGCTCTTTCGAGACATGGAAAACGCAATTTGAACTTCGTCAATGGGCTCAGTAGAATCGAAGATATAGAACTGTCCCTCTTTTGGGAGAGAAGGGTACAGTGTACATATTAAGTTTTTAATCTTTAAAGGCTCCAATAAATTCATATAAAATGTATGTTAGGCATTAACACCAGAGTAGAACTTTGATTCATGAATGCCTCAGATCACGAACAAAATTTGCAAATGAAAAATGTCATGAATGATGCAAGATAACTTGACATGCAAAAACGTAAATTTGTAACAAATGTTACTCTAAAATGCAGATTATACATTTGAGTATGTCTCTGCGAAGGCTGTATAAAATGTAGTCAAGTGCATAGCTTCATAGAATATTATAACCTAGATAAATCAGTAGTAAGCCATATCATAAATATTTGCAATGACAATACCATGTCTTGCTCTAGGAGAATTTTAAAACATAGACAGAAACAAATTACGTGGAGGCTGTTGTTTGAATTGCAATACTGCTTTAAATTAGGAAAGAATCATCTGGACTTCAGAGACGGAAAAAAATAAAAAAGAAAAAAAAACTTGAAAAACACAGCAGTAAAACCTCAGTGTCAGCAGTAACTTCATATTTTTACGGAATTGAATTTCCCTTTCAAACAATAACACTTTGTATCTTTGGCTTCTTCATCATTTCATGCTACATTTCATGCTTACGCCGTCAACTGTCTTTCATGGACATACGGAAAATTTTAATTCAAGTTTTCGTGTTTTTTATATGCTTAGTATTGTGCTAAATATTATGTATATGTTAATATTAAGCACGTGTTAGATTTAATTAATTCCATCTGTTTTGCATTACGAAATTATATGCAACGTATTCTTTTTTAAGCAATAGTTAGATCCGAAAATGGATTAGTTCATTTTACGTCAATTCCTATGGGAGAAATTGTTTCGGTTTACGAATATACCGGATAACGAACTATTTCCGGGATGGAATTAAGTCTGTGTTTTAAAATCGAAACTACTTTTTAAATATTTGTTGAATATTTCTGGTTCAAATTTAATTCAACTGTAATAATCAAATTGTTCATAACGAAACTGTCAATATTACCCTTTTCGTTAATAAATACTTAATTTAAAAGCCTTACGTTTAGAAATTACAAATGATGTATTTTTAAAAAATGCACGTTTCTTGATGATTGAAATATGCCTTTTCTTCAATGCTTGGCAACGATTAAACTTTTGAAATATTACTCAAATCAATAGCGTATATTTGAAAGACGGAATAATAATTTGTATCTTCAAAGACATAGTTGATTAGATATAAAATTTTGGATCTGGCTAATATTCCATTACCATTTTTGTTCATGAGCGTTCTTTATTATTCATGTGGCGATGCAAAAAGATAATCAGAAGCTACGTCCAAGGACAGCGGAGTTGTCTAACAAAGAAAAAATGTCTGCCAGAAATAAATTAATTCTCCTTATTGCAACACAATGCCCCCGTTTGGTACAGCTAAGTAAAAATTTGTGCTATGAACTTTTCATGTTTTGGAATGAACATCTTTCACTTGATAAAGATATCACGACAAGACTTAAAAAAGGGTTCAAAGTGCAATTAGATTATAAAAATCTCTAAATGCTTCGACTTCTATCTTAAATTTAAATACATTTTCAATTCTCCTTTAAAATCAGTTATTAGTGTAGCAAATGTAAAATAATCAGAAATTCGAAAGCTTAAAGTTCCAGAAACGTTGCTAGTTTCTTTCTAAACAGAATATTTTTGTTCAGTTATAAAAAACATTTACCCATATATTATTTCAATGCCAGGTTGTAAGATTCTTGCTATATTAAAGCCATTTAGTTGGCTAGATCTTTAGCTGAACTGCAAAACGACTATCCGCTAAGTTCAAATTGTATCAATAACAACACGTGCAATAGGTGAAAAGATCCTTTTTTTCGACTCCAGAAAGTATTTAAAGTCGGCACTCCTGGTGCTTATAACCTCAGCCAGTACTTTTGGATGTAACTCAAAACACTTTGGATGTGTACTTTTGGATGTAACTCCTATTTTTTCACATAGGCATAGTTTTAATATAAAATTAAAACTATGCCTATGTGAAAAAATCTGATCTGTACACATAATGACTTTCTTTCACGAAATATTAAATTATACACATTTTGCATTTCATTTAAACTTATTGGATTGAATTAAATCTACTTCTTCAATAGCGCATAAACCTCAGTAGAATACATGCACTCTTTAAAATTCACTATATTTGTTTACCAATAGCCACACTCTGACGCTAGCTTCACCTGAAAGCGTTATATCTTATTCATGTTATAAATCAGAATGCAAAAAATTATTTATATTATCTGGAGAATAACCTAATCGTTGCACATGCTCTACTTAAATACTATAATAAATCTAAAACGATGCGTAAAAGAAATTAAACAAAGAAAAAAAAGAAACAGTTTTTCACAGACAATTCAATATTTCCCATTCAATTAATTCACTTCTTACTTCGCGACAAGGCAAAAATACATAAAAATTCAAAATAACTATATTAAAAATTACGAAGTAAATCTTAAACACTGATTTCCTCGAATAAATTCCAGAAAGGATTAAGCATGATTTAATTCGCAATAATAAAAGAAGGCGTTATCTTTGTTCTTGTGAAGCTCAGTTTCTCTAAATTGGCAACAATGCCACTACTCTTATAAGTTTCGAATGTAAACAAATATGGCTGCCATGGAAAAAGTGTTTAGGATTAACCGCATTCAAATAACTTTTAAATTGTTGATAATTCTATAAATCTTGCATGCAGATTTACTAAAGACATAAAAACCTTAACCGGAAGATAAGCACAACATAATTCAATCATTTTTAAAACAAAAAAATTCATAATTTACCAACATATAAGAAGAAAAATCTGAGCTCACTGAGCCGAGTAACAGATTGGATATAGTATATATATATATATATACTTTTGGTGCTGCCGATTGCAACTAAAATAGGAGGTGTACATCTATATGTTACAGCATTCCTATATCCAAAATTCCAACGTTCTGAAGCTACTCGTTTTTGAGTTAGGCGAGATACGTGCGTACGTGCGTACGCACAGATGCCACCAAAAATTCTCTTCAGAATCCATTTTAAATCAGTTTTATAATTTTTTTTGGGGAAAAAGAGTCCTTTATTCAGCCATTACTTACGGATGTCACGCAAAAGCATCGTTAAATTACATTCAATAACGGTCAAAATGTATATTCTTGTTGAAATATGATACCCAAGAATTTTCGCGATTACAAGAATTCATTTTTGCCTCGTACAAGGAAGTAATAATCAGCCAAGGCTGCGCAGAGGTAATTAAAGGAAGTTGGCTCTTAGCCTACCACCAATGTAGATAAACCGGCAATTAATATTCACGGCTGTAAGACAGCAAGCTTAAACATCAGCGAAACAACGTGGTTGAAAGGCAGAACACGCTCTGTCTGAAGTAACTCAAACACCATCTTAAATCGTATCTTTCTACCCTACTTTGCGTAAGGAGCGAAATTGAAATATTATTCTGGCAGGAAATGGAAATGAGAGAAAATAGAAAAGGTAAATAACTAACGAAACTGGTTAGTCTAAATCTAAATAATTGCTTATAAAGTTATGTGCAGAATCTAAAATGGCAGACATTAAATATAGAAAATGATCTTGCATAGGGCGTAAAATACAAATTACAGCCATAAAAAATCCAGTACTAAAACATATAGACGATATGAAGAAATGGGTAAACATTAGTAAACGATTAATAAGAAAAAAATTCATCTGGATTTAAATAATTATATACTATAGTCATCTGAATAAAATAGCTTAAATATTGTAAAAATACTAATTTCTAGCACGAAAATAAGGGTCGCTTCAAACGTTAAATCTTTCAAAATATAAACTGCTGCAAAATTTTCACTGTGAATGTAAAGTTCTGCTTGAAACAAATAGAAACCCAAGTATTCAAATAAACTAAAAGAAATCTTAATGGTTCTCCATACTGTTGCTAGGATACAAACAGCGCGAGATTCAGAATCAAAATAATAAACCGGCAAAACAAAGTAGAAGATTCTTTTAGCATGCACAATCTATCAGGTTATTTGAAACTTTACCAGTCGAAGATTTTTGCTTTATAACAACTTTACTGATATCTACATCGAAAATTTAACTCAAAAGAAATTCAGTCAAGCCACTCATTATTAAACATACAGAAGATTCCACTGCGACAAAATTAAGCACACGGCAAGCTTCACTAGTCACCAAGATATTACGTTTGTTGCATGAATAACTTGCATGAACCTTCTTTTATTGCTTAAGGTCATTGCTCTTGTTTGCTAACTCATTTTAAGAATAAATAAAAATTATTTTGGAAATAATAAATGTTTTTGCATTTAACAGGCCTAGTAATCGATGGTTATTATTTCGTGAGCCCCAATTTCCCCACGCTGAGTCACCTACGAACAGAATCAGCCATTACTATTACTCAAATAATGTTGAATACATCTAAAATTGCTGATATAAAGTCAAAATATTAATCATTTTCACATGATAGAAATAAAGTAATGTAGAAGTATATATTTTCCAAGAACGTTATATTACCACAAATACTAAAACTCATGGAAAGAAATACACAGAATATAAGGTTTCAGTGAAAGTCTTCAATAAATAACTAAGCACAACAAAAACTTCCATAAAAACCATTCTATTTCAGTGAGTCGGATAGCCGAGTAATGAAGTGATAGAACTGAAATATTAATTCAGAAATTCCTGCCTGAATTGAAAACTCTCCAAAGGAGAGAAACCTCAAGCACGTCAAAGCAATCCTAATTTCAAATAATGCCCTATCATGTCGTAAAAAAAAAAGAGAAGTTCTTTCTTTCTGGAATGAAAAAAAATCCGTATTCCATTATTCCCTTCAAATACGACATCCATAACTCACCGAATAGATTAAAACATTATTCCAGAATTCAGACGCTGTAAAGAAGAAAATTTTCAAAGAAAAGCTATGGCGATATTTCAGCCAATGTTGAATAAAAACAAAATGCATAAACTGTAGTACTGAATATCTTTTAGATCGTAATAATGTGATTACATAAAAATATGTAAGGTATATTTTAATTTTATAACAGTTATTTTAATTTAATTGTGCTTTCCTGTCGTTCCTCGTTTCAATTTATAACTCTCTACCAGAATGAGTTTTTAGAATCGCGCTGATGAGTAAGTAGTATTTAAGAAAGGTTCCACTTACTTCGAAAGAAAGAGCTAGGAATCCTGAGCGGCGCCTTCGGGCTAAGTCTGTAGAAGCTGTTACGCACGGCGGCATATTACGTGCCTTTTGATATTCTCCGGCTAGTTTAAATTAAGGGCCAATTACGTTAGATTTGTATTAGCTTCGGCTAAGTTCCTTAGTTAGTTATAGTTAGTTCTTATTTCTTATTTTGATTTCAAACCCGAGTGGAGGCTTTGTTGTAAGCCCGAATAAGGGGCCGACTGTTCATCTTATTTTGAGTGAAATAAAGTGTAGAGATTCTTGAGATTACGATTCCTGTCATTCGAACTAAGCGATAAGCCACTTAACAGTTCACTAGGTTCCTAGACATTTACGTACTTTAGTAGAATAACTGTGGGGAACTCTACATTTAGTCGGCCCCTTATTCGGGCTTACAACAAAGCCTCCACACCGGCTTGAAATCAAAATGAGAAATAAGAACTAACTATAACTAACTAAGAGACTTAGCCGAAGCTAACACAAATCTAACATAGTTGGCCCTTAATTTAAACTAGTCGGCGAATATCAAAAGGCACGTAATATAGGGCCGATCTTAACAGCTTCTAGGGACTTAGCCCAAAGGCAAACGCGCGTTACTCAGGATTCCTCTCTCTCTGGAAGTAAGTTGATCCTTCCTTAAATATTACTTCTTACTCATTTGTATTCAACTCGATTATAAAAACTCATTCTGGTAGGGAGTTGTAAGTTGAAACTAGAAACGCTAGGAAAGCACAATTAAATTAAAATAACTGTTATAAAATTAAAATACACCTTACAAATGTTATTGTCATTCACGGGGAACAAACTGTTAGGTGCAAAATAAATTTCAACCTGCACAAGATGCGCGCATTCGTTTAAAAAAAATGATCCATTTACTGCAACAGACGTCTACATACATTTTACAGTATTCAATCCATGAAAATTTTAGATATTGGCTAACTATAATTTCAAATTGATCCAGTCTAGAATAAAATTTCTCTCAGTTTAGAAATGTGATAAAAACTGATTACAGCAATCAAATTTGAACTCGGAATTTAGTTGTTACGCCAGGATCTTTGACAGAATTCAGACTCTGGTTTAGACTTATTTTCTAGAACACTATTTTCAATTAAACGGCGATGTGACTCTTGAAAATGCTTCATTATGTAGCTATTATCTTTGATTTAACCCAAAAAACAAGAAATAAAGATATTTATCTTTTAAACACTTTTTTTAGAATTCCTCCAGTGTTTTGTAAAAATGTAAGCTAGTAGAAGTAGAGAGGAATTTGTGCAAATTATTTTGAATTTCCATTGAAAGGGAAAGTCATAAATAAATAAACCAATTCAGCTAGACTACTATGCATGGTCGTGAATAAGTAAGGCAGTTCAAACTATGTGGGTAAATTTCATTTATTTTTGATCAGCGTTTCTCAAACTGTGGTCTTCGAAGCCTATCCTTTCGGTTCTCCTAGCTTTTCCAAAAATACAAAAAATAGAATTCAAATTAGTAGCATATATTACACTATAACTGAAATTCTTAGAGTTTGGAAATAACAAATGGCAACCGTTTAAAACTTTTCCTCCCAAAACTGACTTTCTATTAAAATTTATTACCAGCTACCCTACCTACGGGTTTCCTTTTCCCACTGTAGTCCTAACAAAAAAAAAAAAAAATGTGAACACTAATTACTGTAGTGCTTCTTGCCAGCATATATCCGCAGGCTTTAATTTTTAATTTATAAAACAAAGATTATTCAATCTCTAATTTCCTTGTATTATTACAAACAAAATAAATTTTCATTTCGATGTATTTTGAAAATATATTGTTACATATCTACGGGTTCGTAATAATGCACACGGATCCAATGCTAGGTTGATAAAATTTATTTTATCAAAAGAAACACTTCAGAGTTCTGGAACTTTCCACAAACATTCTATCAATCTTCACAGCATCAATACGTAGTGACAGTTCAAACTACCAAACTACTAAGAACGTTAAACAAAACAGAATACAAAGCCCAGAAGCGAGGTTAAACGGGACCTAGTACTCGGAACTCACACTAACACCTAACAACAACAATAACAACTGAGAGCAAATGCTCTCTCCGACCTTGTATAGTTTTCAACCTCCCCCTCCGAAATATTTCTAATACCTTCTGCTTCTCAAAATTACTGGAAGACAAAATGAGGGCCGAATTACGGTTACAGCTAATATAGTTATCAATTACATTTATTCAATTACAATACTTTTTGCGGTGATACAGGGACGGGACCCGAATGTCGCCAAATGATCGCCAAGTTTGGCGACTTTTGGAAAATTTTCGCCAAATTTTGCGACAAATGTTAACTGAAAAAATCGTTGTTAGCTTTGCGATATCTCGAAAAAAAAACCAAGACACTCATTTATTCAATGTTAAATAGACATGCCCCTGTATTATTACACTTCCGGCATAGCTCGTCTCTAGATTTTCGTGCTACATTACACAGAAAACTTATATCATTTATCTATGTAAAAAATTCGTAACAATATGCTTAACAAATAGCTTTCGAAGAGGACAAGAAAGGTGTCTCGCAGAATATTGATTTATAAAGATGGGTCCTCACTTGATAAAATGCTTAGAAAATGATGTTTAAAAAGACTAAAAAAATTATTTTGCTGAAAATTTGTGGCTTTAGTCTGAACTTGCCAAGCACATTCATTAACACTACCTTTAGAAACATTTGAAAACATGAAACTTTGTCCTATTAGTCATCCGGCACTATCATGTACATTTGAAAATTTCGATGGAAATATGAACTGAAAAGAAGAGAGTTAAATAATGAATAAATCTTTAGCCTTAAAAAGCTATATACAAACATCTCCATTAATTTCTGATTTCCCGACTTTTCGCAGATTCATCACAATAACCTTTAGGAATATCTGAGTATTATCTTCTCAAGTCGACTCACTGGATCTCTGCAATTTCTGTTGTAGGTCCGTCTTTCTTTGCTACCCACGATATGATGAATCGTCCGCTCTCGCTTCCGATATGTCCTTTAGGAGATAGCGATTCTAACCCATACATTTTCATTTATAAACCATCAACCAGTGATCCAAATGTTAATCCAAGGCATTTAGGCCGGACCCAGCCCGGACGTATTGTGCTCCCGGGAATTGCCGGATCATTAGATATCGAACCGCGCGGGCTCGGATGGAGGAAGGGGGATAATGCTTTTCGAAGTTCTGGGATGTATTTATAGTTTTTTTCGCGTATTTATTCAGAAAGTTTTAAAAGACTTTTTCCAGTACGATGTTCTGAATTTTTTCTTGATGTTAACGATGAAAAGAGAGTGAAAAGTAAACCCGGGACACTCTTTTTTTTCTGCTTTTATCTATGGGGCATTCCAGTCCGTCAAAATGATATTAAAATTCTTTGAAGAATTTTTAACTTTTTCTACAGTTATTTTATGTTGGCATCCTTAAAACGTACATTAAGTTTTCAGATACATTGGAAAGAGTCATTGAGACTTCTGGCCACATAAATTTCTGAACGTAAAGTTGTGGCCAGATAAAGTTCTTCGAACTGAATTTCTTATTAAAGAGAAGAAAACAAATACATGAGTGTTCAATCTGTCGCACGATCTTTCTAGCGTTACATAGGTGTTGATGGGCTTATAAATATTCTGTATGCTTTCACAGAAGCCCACTGTTGAAATTCTGTTCATCTCTTGCTGTCATTTTCTGATCTCCTGAAATGCTGTCAAAACTTTATACTTTAATATCAGATTTCATATTATAGAATAGAAAGTAATCTACAAACCCAAAGCATGAGTATCTATTTCAAGAGCTGAAAAACAGCAGCCATCTTGAGAGTTTGAAGCAGATTTTGCTATGGCATTATTCTAGTGAAGAATTCCAGTTCACAACGTAAGAAATCCTCTATTTAATTCACAGAAACACATCCAATCATCAGTACGGAACAAGAATACATAAAAAGTTACGAAAAATAAATTTACGAGACAGTTTTGAGGAAACAAAAAAGTTGGTTGTAACGACCAAAGGGCCAAATGTGTTACATGAAACTACTCTACAAAGATTAACTTTAACACATTGTCAATTCCATTATCACGTAATAGTTGAAAATCTTATTTTTTCAGTTTTTTCAATTCAATAGGCGTATACTATAATGCAGTAATTCAATCCAGTTTTTTTTATTAATGAACTCAAATTACTTTATAAAGTATTTCTCTCGCTTTCTTAGCATGCGTTCATGGTGTACCGGTCAGCACGCTCGGCATGTATTCAAGAGGTCCGTGGTTTGAGTCCCGGCGAGGACATTGCTCATTTTTCACATCCTCTGCTTTCAAAATAACCTAATGTCTCTACAGTGGCGCCCGAACTAAAAAAGGTGGTGGATGATGAATTTCACCACTGGAATTTGGCGATTGGGTCCTAATTCCCAGTCCCCATTAAAAAGGGGACTATATAAGGTATTTCTTCCCTTTCTTAGCATGCCTTCGGGGTGTAGTAGTTAGCACGCTCGGCGCGTATTCGAGAGGTCCGTGGTTCGAGTCCCGGCGAGGGCATTACTAATTTTTCAAATCTCCTGCTTTCGAAATAACCTAATGTCTCTATAACCTTATTAGGTTTTTTTTTTGTTCTTTTGTTCGGAGCCAAAGGTGGCCCACCTATTAGGTGCCTTCATAATAAAGTGACTACCACTTCTGGCCTTAGTAGTGGCCAAGCCGAAGTCTGCTGAAGGGTCCGCCATTGGCAAGAAAAATAAAAGGTTAGTTAACGCAATTACCTTATTAGTTTTTCTTTATTTTAACCTCTAATTTTGTCAGCCCGCATCAGAATTCAAATTAGTTAAAATATAAAGAAGAGATAATTCTTAAATTTGAAAGAGAGATTTTGGCAGCATTTGTTGACCTCACATTGCTACGGTTTCCTGTTGTATAAAATAAAATAATGACTTTGACTTCGGCAAGTCGCTTTTCCTTCATGATTACTTCGGGCTGAACCAAGGCGTATTTAAAGAGTGTTAATTTATACTTCATATACAATTTGACCTTAGAATTAATTCAGAATATCAGAATATTTATTCTGAATTACCCACTACTTACTCAATTCGTGTTTCTTACTTGCTTTTAAATTCTGCATAACAGTTAACTTGACGTACTAATGAAGATGTTTTATTTTGCACTTTCATTTTGAGTTGCGATTGTTGTAATTAAATAGTAAACGAGTAAATAAGTACATAGATTGTGCTAACTGTTCTAGAAACTTCAGCACTGTATAATTCTAGTATAGAACTGTATAATTCTAGTATGAAACTGTAATCTGAAGGAATGCAGTATGAAAAAGTAAGACTTATGTTAACATACTACATGCTTTACGATTTCTAACAATTGAAATTCATGTATCCCACTGTCACTCGTGTGAATTACTATATTCATATGGATTACTTCGGACTTAGAGTATCAGGGAGAAATAACAACAAGATAAATGATTTCAGTGCTGCTACTGTGTAGAAGATTCCAGTAAAAGTCTTGAATCATAGGGTTTAGAAATTTATTAAAACGCAATAAATCCACGTTAACGACGGTAATTTATGTTAGTTATACTTGTTAAGAGTATAATTATAACTTATTCAAGAGCAAATAAGGGATGTTAATGTGAAACGAATTTTCTCCTTTCTTGCTGCATAGCTTTGTAATGTAACTGGAAGCCTATTCTGCTATTAATCAGGATATCCGAAGTTCAAACCCCAGTGAAGACATCGCTTATATGAAGTTTCTTGATTCCGAAATATTCTAAAACACTTTACAAATGTTATGGATTTAGAACTGAATAAATGCAAAAAATTAGCACATATTCAATTTCAGAATTTTTTTAATACCTTAAAGTCTTTATCTATTGATGGTAACTGCAGTATGAGAAGAGACAACAAACTTCTATTAAATGACCGAGTCATTTCAGATCTAATAGGAAGAACTCTTTTCAGATTTTGAGTCTATTTCCTCTACATAGAACATAGGGTCTTTTTTCGTTTGCCCCAAGTAAAAACGCTATGAGAGTTACTTATTCTTATTAAAATGAATGAAATAAAATAAAACTGAAAGTTCTCCCATTATAATGGTCGCCCAAAAGGTTTTACTAAAGTTTTTTACGGTTCCTCGTGAGGTCCAAGTCTAATAGTCTGCTGATACACTCACTCCTGCTAATATGTATTTTGCCTTTTTAGTTTTATTATTAAGAATAATTTTCTTCGCACTTACGCCATATGCAGTTCAACAGCAAAATTACGTAAATTTATAAAGCAGAATACTTTTAGATTTGCTACTGAAGCGCTAATATTGTCATACATTTTTCTGTTTTTCTCAGTTCACCACATCAATGTTATTTTTTTTTTTTACTAAAATAGCTTTAACTTTTTTTGACTTTTAATCATTAACGTTTTGCGCGTTTACAGCATCTGTTAAATATCACGTTCTTAGTATTTTCGCCCTATAAAATTCGATTCAACGGCAAAATCACAAAACACTTAAAAACAGCACATCTTTATCCTATAAAAGAGTCATGCGCGCTGGAGAGAAAAATGTTTCATTTCGTACAGTGTTGCCACTGCTCGCTTTGGAATCGTTGAGTATGTTAATCAAAAATTCGTTAAAGGTTTACAGAATGTGAGATAGATAATGAAACAAATTCAAAATTCTAAATTCCGGCTTCCAGATGCAATGGACAATGTTATTGGATGAAAGACTAATGTTATTCAAAATTTGATGGTTCTGGTACCGTTGCTTTTTCACTTTGAGAGAGAAACATACATACTTTCATACAGACTCTTCATTATTTAATTTCATTAAATATAATATCAAGCGATGATATTTGGTGGCAACGCGTTGAAAATTGATCCGCCGTTTATTGTGATTTAATGCAAAATGCCGCTTCGAGACTAATATCCCATTCGGGACTGACGTCCTTTTGGGCTAATAATAGGATCATCTACACAGTGAGACTGAGACTTCTAAAGAGTTTCTTTTGATCTAATTTTCTTTTACCGAAAAGAAAGTCTTCGTACAATATGATTGTTGTTTTGCCATTAATGTTAGTATTTAAAGTCTTACTTCTATCTCTAACAAGTTTTCATTTCATGAATTTCTGACTCTTCTTTCAATTATATTCTTAATTTTTTTTTTTTTTTTTTTTTTTTTTGTTTTTCAGCTTTTCACACTTAACAGCATTTATCGGGTGCGTAAATGTAAATAAAGAACTCCATTTAAATGGTGTTCATTAAGGCGAAAATGTTTTAAAGGAGAAGAATGCAGACTTGACTTTCATATAATCATTGCTGTCAGATATAATTTAACAGATCAACTGGACTTTGTAGAAAAGGTTCACGCTATATATATATTTATATTTTAAGGAATCTTCAATTGTATTACTAATTTTATTTCCTCAAAATATATCGGAACTATTTTTATTTCCATCGCTGTATTTCAAACCGTTGTTAATTGCCATTTTGATTTTCGTAGCGGCAAAAGATCTGTTAAACTAAAAGAAACTGTAATCGGCAAACATAATTTTTTCAACTATCAAACAGCAATTCCGTAAGCCGAAAAATAAGTGTGGCGGTTATAGGGCTATAATTTAAAAAAAAACAGTATCGCTAGATCTAAGTATTTCAGTCAATGTTTCTTTTTTGGGAGAATATTATTCACGACACTCTCATTTGAAAACTTAATTTATCCGTGTCTATTTTCACATGATATGAATCTACTCTAGCATTTTCAATTACACTTTATGGTATAATCTGATGTAAAACGTTATAAGTAGCCAAATATTTTCCTGTTTGAAAAATCCTTTAACACATTAGATGTTTTATTTTAAAATTTACCATAACATTAACTGAGGTTTCAGAACAGGTATGAAAAATAGAAACGTTGTATAGTTATTGTTGTTGCTAATGCTCACTTGTCTAACCTGTAGTCAACCCCAGCCCACGGAATTCCTCGTGGAAAGGAACGGAAGCTTACGCCTATCGTTGCCAAAAGCCTTGAGCACTTTACAGATAAGATTGCGATTTAGCTCAGTTCCACCCATAATTTTGATACAGAGCACCCCGGGGGATGGGTCCGAGAGTCATCCACCCCTCTGCCACCAGCCTCTAGAAAGGACTTTCGGTTCGCTGCATATTACAATGCCCCTATACAGACACTATACATTTATAAACATTCATGCCTTATTGCGGATTCGAACCCGGGTCCTTCGGCACGGCAGTCAGCGACGCTAACCACTGTACGGGTTAGGCTGCGCGTTGTATAGTATTGAACATAAGGAAATTATTTATATCAGAATGAGGTGAAGTATTTACTTGTAGAAAAGAAAATTCTGACTTTTTCCTTAAAAATTTCTTAAAGTGCCGAAAAATTGAAAATAAATAAATAAATAAATAAATAAAAATAAAAAATATGAAAGCTTTCAGATTTTGCATTACGCCCAAAAGGGCGTTTTTTAAACTTTTTGTGTGTTACCTTTATTTATTAAGTATCATGTTCTTCGCACTAAAACCATAAAATTCAATTCAACAGCAATATCGTAAAATAATTTTAAATGAGCCCATCTTAGAATTTCCGATACACAGTCTCGTGCGCTGGTGATAGATTTTTTTGTACAGTGTTGCCAGTTGCCATTGCTTCCTTTTAAATCATTTTGAGTTTGTTAATCAAAAATTATATAAAGATTTACAGAATATAAAATCTATAACAAATTCCAAATTTGGGCTTCCGGATGTCCAAATTCGGGTGGAAACGTACGTTATTCAAAATTCGTTGACTCTAGGCTCCGTTGTGTTATCACAATGCGAGAAACATATATACATTTATGCAGATTCTTCATTATTTAATTTCTTTAAATATAACGCACGGCTCTAATATTTTGTGGCAACAGTTTGAATACTGAATCAACGCAGAAAGTGAATTGACGCAAAATGCCAAAACGAAATTAAGAGCCCTTCTGGGCTAACGCCTTTCGGGCTAAAAAGAAAGAAATTCTGATTTTAGGTTTTTTTGTAAATTTGCATTCTTCCATGGCTACGCAATGTTAAAGAGACGAAAGACTGTGTGCTCCCGATGTGCTTATCCGGGCTGTGTGTCGTCCTGGTTATTTACGTGGCCAATAATCGTGATTCTCTCCAGCGTGGTTCGGCGATTTGATGCATAAAACCCTGACGTCGAAAATAGCTGTCGTCAAGTACCTGTCGAGATCTAGTCAAGTTAATCACCTGTTATTCATCTTTGTCATATTTTTTTCTCACATCTCATAGATTGACATATCCCGTTCATCTGTTTTTAAAGTTCAAGGACAGCTCCTACTAAACTTTAGCATGCTCCTTTGGTAGGCAACCAAGATTTACCCTAGGTACTACTTTGACATTATCAAAAACTAAATAAACACCTTTGAATTTTTCTGAACTACCGAAAAACTGGCAACTATTCTAAGTTTCTTTGCCGTTTAAATGTATAACGTTTAACGTTAAAATATATGACTATGAATCGTATTTTTTGCATCGTAATTGGAGAAAAGTTCTAGTGGTATCGTTCTTTCTGTTGTTAGATGCATTACTCTCAATCTTACTTAACTGGTATCGGGTACTTCCGCTAGTTTTATTGTAATTTTATAAACTACAAAGATGAATATTCTGAATAATAAAGAAATACTAAATACTGTTAAAGACTGTAATATTTGCTTAGAATTCCTTTCCCTGCATAACTTAATGCGTATTATCTAGTGTCACTGCTTCCCTGCAAAATGGTTTGAGATATATAATATTTTGCCTTAATTTTTAAATTCTGGTTTGTACTTTTACTGCGTCTTCTTCTGTTTAATAATTTATAATATAATATTCTTGCTGTTTCGCAAAGATAGTAAATTTATTTATTTTTTTTATGTCATCATTCATGTACACCTTGCACATAAAACATGGGACCGTTCTATATCTCCCGTTCTACTGGGCCGATTGACGAAATTTAACTGCATTTTCATATTTCGAAAGCGCGATTTAGGCTATATATTAAATTAATATATAGCATTGTTCTAAAATATGTATTTCGACACAAAACTGGATTTTTCTGAATAGCACACCGATGTTTTTCCGTATTCTGATGCTACGACTCAAATTATGTCAAGGTATTATATTTTGAAAAACATTTGGTTAGAACATTACCGAGAAATTTAAAACTTTACCTTGGCCACTTTTTTTAAATTTCCGTCAAGAATAATTGGCGAACTTCTTAATTTATAGTGACTTACTTTTCTTTCCCTTTTTTCATTATGCACAAGCGGAAAAAAATACATCGTTTATTCCTTCAAAAAGAGAAATTTGAAAGTTTTCAAATTTTATATTACGCTGAAATAAGCGTTTTTTTCATTAACACATACTTGCACGTTTCGAGACCATTCGGGCTAACGCCCCTTTGGGCTAAAAATATTTAAAAATATCATAGGTATAGAATTTCGGATAGACAGCCTCGTGCACTGGAGATAAATGTATTCTATTCCTACAGTGTCTTGCCATTGGTCGCTTCAAAATTGTTGACTTTCTTAAGCAAAAATTCGTTAAATTTTAAAAAAATATGAAACAGATAATAACACAAACTGGAAATTAAAGATTCGTTCTTCCAGGTGCTCATATTCAGGCCTACGTTATTCAAAATTTGATGGCTCTAGGTATCGTTGATTTTTCACAGTGCGAGAAACATGTATACATTCATGCATTTCTTCAATATTTAATTTCTTTAAATATAATAGTGGACAATAATATTTATTGACAACAATTTGAAAAGTGATGCAGCAGTTTATAGTTATTCGATGTAAAATGCCGTTTCGAGACTAATATTTCTTCTAGGCTAACGCCCCGTTAAGCTAATAATTTTATCAAATTGCGTCAAGCGCACATTCGACGTTATTATCGCAATAACTAATATGCGGAATTTCAAAACTCGCCAATTTATAAATTATCATGTATCTTTAAAAATTTTAAATAAAAGCAGATTCTAATTTTTTGTAGGTATGCCTAGAAATACATTTTCTTTAAGAAGATCGGAAAAAGTTTATAGGTTATAATTCAAAAATGTTTTCGAAAAATTTATAAAAATTACTAAAAATGTACAAATTTAAAAAAGAAATCAGAAAATATTGGTGCATTTTATTTGCATTGAACTTGAATTTCGAATTCGAAAGAAGGAATCAAATAAGTTAACAAAAAAAGAAATACTAATAAATATGTACCAAATTTATTTAACATAGAGGAGCTAAAATTTTGCGAGCTATTTGTTTTTATAGCTGTTTGCGGGATTTTTACAAAACACTTTGGGAAAATTTGAATCCTAAAATCGACATATGGAAAAAACTCGGTTAAGTTATTTCAGAAAAAAATCCGATTTTTTGTGTCAGAATATCTGTGTTATGTATGCTGTATATAAATATAATACATATCCTAAGTCGTGGTTCCGAAACACGGAAAAGGCATGTATGTAGAGACATTACGTTATTTCGAAGCAGGAGAGGTGAAAAATGAGCCACGATCTCCCCGGGACTCGAAGCACGGACCTCTCGAATAAGCGCCGAGTGTGCTGACTACTACACCACGAAGGCATGTTAAGAAGGCGAGAGAAATACCTTATAAGTTAAATTTCGTCATTCGGTCTAGCACAATAGGAGATATAGAACTGTCCGTTGTTTTATTTTTCATTTATTATTTACTTTTAAATGCATGGTGTATATACCAGGAGATGCAGAACTTTCCGCTTTTTTTGTGCAAGGTGTACATATGTGTTAGAGGTACAATTGTTATATTTGTTTTAAACTAATGGAAGAAATTTCTTCCCTTATGAATTTGTATATATCTTTTCTATTTTTAATGATGATACCAAAAATACGTCTTTATTTTGTAAGGAATTTCGAATTTATCAGTTATAAAACCAAAATGAATCTTCACTTGTTAAAGAAAGAAATGCATTGAATAGCAGAAACAAGACGGCAGAATTCGTTAAAAACTCTTGGGGACTATCTGAACGCCTCATTAAACTTCAAAGATGGTTCTACAGAAATGAAATGACCTCGCGTATGACAGCCGCGCTCATTAAATATCTATACAGGAAGACTGACCCTAGTTTAATTGCTGCTCATTGCAAAGAGTATTGGATTAGTTTCGGAGTCTCGTTAGTAGTTTCTTTCACATGCGCAACAGAGCACTTTTAGGTCATCTGTGCTATGCTTTCCTTCATCTCCCACATTCTTTTATACACAGAAATATCCCATATATAGAAAAGAATTATCTCAGAATATCGATCGCAAATAGACATATTCAAAGGTTTGCAAATAAAAAAAGAAAATTCTTTATTGTTATTATTATAGTTGTTGTGAATTATTTAAAGTATTTTCTACTTATTTTATATTGCTGCAAAAAATATTTTTGTTCTTTTTAATTGTTTTTATTTATTTTGTATTACTGATTGCTTGCTTCGCATGATTTTTCAGGCGAATTCCAGATATTGCTTTTCTGTTTTGCATTTTGATGTTGCTATCGTTGTGATTAATCTGAGTTGTCTGACAGTAACATCAGAACAAGGAATTTGTGATGCAAAGCAGCGCAAGATTGCCCCTGTCGTTGGCAAGCCTTGACCGCATACAGGTGACAATATGACTTTACTTAATTCCGTCCCAAATTTTGATGAACAGCACCCTGGGCGGACGGTCTATCCCCCCTATTTCTCTACCAACAACCTCTCGAGATAACTTTCGGGTCGCAGCAAATATAGTGTGCCTTCATGCCGCACAGACACTATACATTTACAAACGTCCATGCTTTATCTAGGATTCGAATCTGGGTCCTTCGGTACGGCAGTAGTCCCTATACCCTTTGGGCGGTTTTGCATTTTGTAAATTTATTTACGATAATTGTGCATTTTATGTATTTGCTACATTACATGAAATTCTGCTTTACATAAAGTTTTCAAAATCTGAAATATCAGTCTTTAATAATTCACCTAGCAAACAGATTTTGTCACCATATTAGTGACATTATATACATATATATATATATATATATTGCCAAATGTCATGATTTGTAAAAAGTACCAGAAATAAAAGTTTAAACGTACGACAGAATTCTGACAGATTTCATCGGAAATTTTGAATAATCTTCTTCTTCCACATTTCGTGATTCATAGAATTTTGTATCTTTTACAAACAAACCGATTAAATTAATAAAAATGGATTTACAATGACAAATTCGGAAAGTTTCTGGAAAATTTTATAAACTCTATTTTGACAACGTACCAGCAAGATAAGAAAACATAATAGAAAATTTTGAAAATCTTCAACATTTGGTACTGTCTACGATATAGCTATACAAAGCTCGCATATCCTGTGAGTCAAACTTGGATTACGTATTAGGTAGAACTGCATCGGAGAGTAACTCATTGTTGTGAATCTTAATCAAGAACCGTATTTACACACTTACTTAAGAGCCTAATTTGTAATTTTGAATTTTTATTACCCTCTTTGACACGTGACTTTTTAAACTTACCATAGTAAGCCATACTATATTTTGTAGAACTGCAGATTTAGTCTATCTTCCTGAAATATTCTGGAGGAGTCTTAGTCACCTGCTGGAATTGTAATTCATTCGTATTAATTATAATTTTAGAGCTGTAAATAAGGAGATTTTTCCTTTTCATCCTGCCTACCTTTATCCATAGTACTTATTAAGGCAATGGTTTATTAGAAGAGACATTTTATCCAAATACTATTTACAGCAAAGGGTCATTTATAATAGAAAAAGAAACTCGAACGCCCTTTATACAGAATAAACTTATTTTTTTAATGCCTATCAGAATTCATCTGTTACGATCATTAAATATCATTATCTTTGATTTAAGTTTTCAAAAGAAAACATACAAGCAAAAATCTAAACTGAAGTCCTTTTTCCATTATCTTAAATTCTGCATTAGGAATTACGAGTGCATTCATCATATTTCCTGCATAGTCCGTTATTGATGCAGTGTAATTTAAAAAACTAATGCAATTATCACACGTTGATATAAAATACCTCGGTGATTCTGTAGATAATTTAAACTAGTTTTTGCTAGGTTTTCGTTTCAGCTGAGATTAATGTATAAGGCTTTCAAAATTTATTTAAATTTGCTGCAAGTTATTTTTACAAAACCAGATTTATAAAATAAGTCTCTTCATATCATAATTATATTTTACATTTTTAGGCAGGTACAGATTTTGAGACCAGTATTTTCAAGCTTTTTAAAAGCAGTAACTCAAATAAATAAACATAAATAAAATTAATATACACTGGTATGCAAAACGTAAGCAACAGCAGGGTTTTTTACTATAACTCCACGAGAAATCAACTGAGAGACATGAAATGCAGAAATGAAGGAAAGTATTATGTACGTAAAGGATGACGAAAGCATCGGAGCTGAAAAAGGAATACAATGCATACGGTATGGAATCAAACAAAAACAAACTTTTTTGAACGCATAGTATCGTGACTCATGATTGTCTATCCAAGAGGAAGAACAACAAGCAGATGTTCCTTAATATGGAATATGCCCTCCCTTCACTGCAATGGTTGCTTCGCACCGTCTCCGCATACTCAGAACCAACTGGTGCAACATTTCTTGCGGTAGGAGTGCCCATTCCTCAATCAGCATCTGTTTGAGTTGTTGGGTGTTCTCCGGAGGATGTAAGCGTGCTGCAATGCATTTCCCAAAAGCATCCCACACATGTTCGATGGGATTTAAATCTGGGCAGTACGCTGGCCAATCCATTCAACTGATATCTTCACTTTCCAGTAGCTCCTCAACAGCAAGAGTCCGATGTTGCCATGCATTGTCATCCACAAAAATTAAGTCTGGGCCAATGGCACCTCGGAACAGACGCACATGGGGAAGGAGTACCTCCTCACAATAGCGATCCCCGGTTACAGACCCTCTGTCAAAAACGTGGAACTCAGTTCGCCCGTTCAGCATAATGCCTCCCCAGACAAGAACTCCAGGACCACCGTTACGGTGTCTTTCCTTGATGTTACTGGGATAAAATCGGGTCCGGACCTCTCTCCAAATCAAAACTCGTTGAGAATCGCTTCTGGTACTGAACCGACTCTCATCCGTGAAGAGGACACGACTCCATTGATCACTTGTCCAGTTTTTGTTCTCTCTGCACCGCTGTAAACGGTGGCCAACTTTCAACGGGAGGCAGCGTTCAGGACGGCGGGCGAATAGGCCCCCTTTGTGAAGGCGTCTAGCCACAGTAAACCGCGACACTTGTCGCCCCGTTGCTGTACAGAGTTGCTGAGCAATGGCGCTTGCTGTCTGCTGTCGGCTTCTTTTTGCCTGCAGGACGATATATCGGTCATCTCCTGCAGATGTCGTCCTCGGGCGGCCACCACCAACCTTTCTAACAGCTGTACCTGTGGTTTGGAACACTTTCCAAGCTCGCGAAACGACACTTTTGTTGATTCCGAACTCTGCAACTACACTGGTGACAGTGCGCTCCTGATCCAGCTTTCCGATCATTCTTCCACGTGTGAAGTCGTCCAGGTGATTTCTTCTAGCCATATTTCACGAACTTATTCACTGGCACTTGCAGCGAAGATGTTGAATTGCGTCTCCGCCCTTCCTCTTATTCTACTAATGAGCTGCGCGCGCCGACATCACGCGTTTTGTGTACGCTCACGTCGCCTCTGACGTTTCGTTCCTGATATTTGCATACGCATAACGTTTCTACTGACTTACGTGTTCATTGTACTGATCTCCAGACCTCCGTTTCTGCAATTTCATGGCTATCTGCTAAATTTTTACATTGTTGCTTAAGTTTTGCACACCAGTGTAAACTGATAATTCGAGATATATTATCATCAGAAATTTTGTAACGTGAAAGTCATTTAAGCTAATTGCTGTGTTTAAGTTAAACACTGTCCTATCTTCTCTTTGATTCATGTTGCATATATTCTCTCAGACATGAAGATATGCAAATGCAAAGCGTATGCTTGAAAGTTTATAACTTTCAACTAAGAAACTAACTAACTATAAACTTCAACTAAGGAACTTATAACATTCAACTAAGGAACTATAACTTTCAACTAAGGAACTTTCAACTAACTAGGAAATTCAGCAACATTTAGCTGAATGTTCCTCTGCTTGATCCATTAAGTGCTGGCTTACTGTTTGTCTTTACTATCGCTAATCCAGTTGTTAGTACAATAAATACAGTCACTGTTGGTAGAAGCCGCGTCGAGTGCTGATGCTATCGTGGATTGGTAAACGAATTCTTTCCATAGTGATTGACTAAGGATACATTCCAAGGCAGGTCGTCCAAAGTTTTATGAAAGTTTGCGGATAAATAATAGATTCTTAGTTTGGTTAAGGCAAGTTGTCGTGAAAATTGCTATAAATAGACAAGCAGACTGTATTAACATAATAATTTCTTTTTTGCAATTCTGTCTTAAATTGAAACTAAAATTGGCAGAAATGCTGCAACTTGTCACCACATCATCGCCAAAAATGAAATTTAATTTTCTTTATGCTAACAGAAGACATCCAAAATGACAGCACCGAGCTGATTTTGATCCATCTGATGCCTCTGAAAATCGTTTTAGAAGTTATAGTAATGTTGATGTTATTTTCGGCCTGAAAATCAAATCCAAGTGGCATAAAGTCTAACATTTGTGTCATCACCAAAGCCCTTAAAATATCTTATTATATAATTTTAAAGATTTGTTATTTGCTGGTCATAACTTGAAAGTACATATTTACAATACAAAATACTGTTTTCAGATGAGAACAAGAAATAAGCAATAATAAGCAAAACTGATGAAATTATTTTATGAATATTTGGCCAACGAAACTCATCCAACCCAACTGATGGACAGCACCCAGGGTCGAGAGTCTCTGTACAGGTTCCGAGGTTAATTTGAGGGTTCCAGTCTTCTACTCCTAACACCAACATCTGGAGTCTTCATGCTGGATCAGCTTCATGCTGGATGTTTACTTGAATTTATATATATTAATACATTTACATACAAACCATGCTTTTGGGATTCGAACCAGTGTGCCTTGATATGGCAATCAGTGCCGATAATAATCATCCCAATTAGGAATGGATTTCATGCTTTCTACTAAATCTTGTCTGATATGCAGTATTCATTTCCTCGTAAAATTAAAGAAGCATTAGCTGAGTGTAAAAATACGAAAAATGAAATAGAAGAAGACAATAAAATGTGTGGCCTGATTACGATGACATCTAAAACAAAGGTGTAAAAGTTTTGAATAAAACCTCTAAACTGTCCTGTATCAGGTTCAAAACAATGGAAATAATCTATCTGCTTGTTAGTGTCTTTTATTATATAGCTGGTTTCTATCCTTACTCATCATTATGATGCAGGATAATGCTATAAAGCTTTTTAGTTATCGCGTTTTTGGATGTTATACATATATTACTTCAAACGAAGTGCAGTAAAGCAGTTCGAAATAAATTTTGAAAAATTACTTGAAATGTGTCAAAATTCAGAATTCATAATACTTAACTCCTTCAAAAGAAAAAAAAGTAAAAGTTTCTTTCAAAATATTCGCATACTATTTCATTAAAACCATCATCGGTCTCAAATTGAATTTTGCCTAATTTGAAATTTGAAATTGAGAAACCTTTCTTTAAAAGTATTAAGTTGAATAACAATGAAAACATTAACGGTTTACTGATATACGAAATGACTGCATCTTAAAAAACTTATACAAAATTCAAATGTTTCCTCAAAACAAACGTTTCTTAAAAGCCATTGTTACTCTAAAGCTGAGTTTTGCCTAGTTTAAAATTTAAAATTTGGCGTATTCATGTTAAATGCATTAAGTCAGATTACACTCAAAGGAAGTTAATTACCTAAAGAAATCAAAAACAAATGCGAAGACACATATAAAGATGACAGAAAAGTAAAGACGGCCTCTAATCGGAAAACGTTAGAAGAGACATAAAAAGATGACAGAAAAATAAAGACGTCTTCAAATCAAAAAACATTAGTAGCTATGAGACTGTTGAGGCACTGACTTCAATTTCAAATAAGGAATCCATTAGATTTTCAATTACCTGAAACCACACTTATTTGAAAGGAAAATGTATTAAGTTAAATAAAAGAAATTTTTTAAATAATTAATTTTGTATACCGAGCTTATGTTATTTGACTTTAATATGTGTGTGTGTGTGTGTGTGTGCGTGTGCGTGTGCGTGTGTGTGTGTGTAAAGGGACATAGAATGAGAGAGAATCCTTCACCATTTGTGTAATTTGCACGTCTCTGTTTTGCTTGCTGATTTTCATTGTCCATAGAGCTGCGTAAAAGAAGTTAAAGAAGTTTTACAATTTCGCTTTTATAATGCAAAAATATATGACTTGCTTGTCTGTCTGTTTATTTAATATTTTACACGGGAAACTCTTCATTACCATTACAATGCCGTGATTTTATATAACGAATTCAGTTCCAGCACAAAGCTTGCATTATAAGGAAGCATTTTACAATGATATTTACATTTAATAATCATAATACATCATAAGGTGTTTATCTTACGCTTAACAGGAATTTGTCTTGGAAACCGTCATCTTGAATTACTGTGAAAGATAATTACATTCCGTTCACAAATGGAGTACATTTCAGGCGATTAGGCACGCCATATCCAACTGCTCGGACACTTTTCACGACATTTTAGAGGAGCTATTGTGCCTTTCCAATTATTGTAACAAATGTGCTTGCGTTCCAGTTGTTGAGATGGCTTTAAGACGACTGCTGCATTTTCAATGATTTATTCAATGCATTTCTATTGAAATTATGAAACTTTAACCTTTGTATTCTCCCTCCATCACCGGCCTAGCACAAAACGGCCCTTTTATCTACGCTATGCTGGCCTTATCTCTCCCATTCATCGGCAGTTATTAATCGTTAACCTCCGGATCCGTGGCCGGACTTGGATCGTGACGCTGCCGGATTCACCGGATCATTAGCAGAGCGGGACACAACTTGCAGAACCACGCTTTCATCGGAAAATTTCCCTCCTCTAAAAATCGAAAATCGTTATTTTGCCACCGAATTTTCATCGGGTGGGTTCAAGAGGCCGCACCGAGGAAAGAGTCCTGGCCAATTAATTATGTATTGTCCTTGCTCATCAGGCAGGAATGTTCTAGATGGACAGCACGGATCGATAAATGCGTGATATTCCTTCTGGAAGAGAACAAGCTCGTGAAAAATAAGCATTTCATTTCGGGTTCCAGGGAAATATCACCGTCGATAACTTTATTGATGAATTTGCATTTATACTGATTTTGGCCGAACAAGTGTTGTTTCTAGCAGGAAACTTTATATTAGATAAAACTGAAAACTACTTGGATTTCCAATTCTGCTTACATTTACAGCAACGTTAACCGGAGAGTTAAGGAAAAGGCCCACGAGATGCACAAATACCAACTAATATGCTCTTTATATATTTTAGTTAAAAGGCTTCAGTTATTAGAAGTTGTTTTACGTAACTGTTTACAAGCTAAAGCAGTGAGTAAAACGAATATTCACAATTTGCATTTGTTAAATTTTGGCTGACCACTACACGAAGGCATGCAGAGAAGACGGGAGAAAAACCTCATATACTCCCCCTTTTAAAGGGCGACTGGGGACTGAGGGACCTAATCGCCAAATCCTGGTGGTGGAGAATCATCATCCACCACCTTTTTTAGTTCGAGCGCCACTGTAGCGTCATTAGTTTATCTCGAAGCAGAAGGAGTGAAAAATGAGCAATGCCCTCGCCGGGACTCGAACCACGGATCTCTCGAATACGCGTCGAGCGTGTTGGCCACTACACCACGAAAGCATGCGAAGAAGGCTGGAGAAATACCTTATAATTTTTAAGTAATCCTGAAATTAAGGTAAACTGTAGAAACATGGATTGCATAGAATGATATAATCGGCGATATAAGAATGGCATATAGGTTTGAATTCAGCCCTTGCATTCAAAAAGTCTATACGAAGACCGATAAGATTTTTTTTAAAGTTCTTGCAACATCATTCATCCCAATATAGTAAAATACGATGTGATCATAAAGCGATAAACCAAACCAAACAGCTTAGAGCAGAAGATTTTAAGGTAAAAAAATGAAACTGTAATATGTATCATGAAAATGTGTACATAGGGTTCTGATACAAATCTCGGCGCAAATGCGTACCTTAAAAATAAGAGCGAATTAGTCATTCCATTCTACCTAGCATTGTCAGATTGATTTTTCCTGATGAGCTCATAGTTTGGATTTTTTTTTCCTTTAAAAAGTCAATCACAAAGAGAATTTTAAATTCGAAATTTATCTGGAACTTTCACTTCATTCTTTTAAGTCGGTTAAAATCAATATTTAAACAATACCTTTATCCTTTTAAGTCAGTTAAAAGAAAATTACTTAATCATCAAGTTATATAATTTTAAGAAATTGAAAACAAATTAGTGATACTTTCTTATTAAGAAAATTTGGATTTTCCTAATTAATTAATTGCTTACTTTATAAATAAATATAATACTGTAAAACACTAATAAACTCAGATTATGTATTGTCTAAGAAAATTCTGCGAACATAGTACACGGTTTTCTTATGCATCATGAAATCTTTGAAGTCAATATCCTATCCAACGCACAGAAAATCCATCTTTGATTTCGCTAGCAGTTATTTAAACTGTCCTCGCAATACACGTTCTGCATACTAAACAACAGTAAAATACGATATTTGCCAATATTTTGACATTGAAATGACTGAGGATATTTGGAGCAATAAAGCAAGCAAACCAGCATTGCAAAAGCATAGCAAAATGTCTTGAATTTTTTTAAATCTTCAAATTTAATATACCTCTAAAATAAGTAGCAGTATGATAAATACACACATTAGTTCGATACACTTTCATTTTCGAAAAACTCAACTAAAACATCTAAAGTCGTAAAGGTTGTAACAATGATGATGATGTGTTGATCCATCGGAAATTCAGAGGCGGGAGATGCATGGGCAGTGGTGTAAGAGGAAAAAAATACGGAATGATTATATTATCATTTCTTACCAAATGCATCCATCATATTATAGGATCTATATCTACTTTTCCTGGTCCATCTGATGTACTTTGGCTGAAGTGAAAGGCTGAAATAAATTTAGATGGATGTATTCTTCTACCTTTCCCTCGAGCCCACCCGGTTGCAAAATAGTTAAGACCGAGGAATACTAGTGGGTAGACACAGTTTTGTACCTAGGTGAACGGACTTGTTGCAGGGGCTTTTCGTGGTTTTCGTATGTGTAACGTAAATACGAACTAGGTTTCCTTCGAAAGTTCTATACGCAAGCATCTCTTCAGTTAGCCAGAGAGTTCTTTTGTAATTTCCGATATCCAAAAATCTAATCTACTGTTACGACATCCACTGCCCACCGAGAGAGGGCGCTGTATAAACCTTCTAGTTTTCTCTGTAATATATTAGTGAGTAGTAAAAAAAGTGTTGTCCGAAGTGGTCGTGTTAAATTTTTCTAAGTGTGGAGTCAAAGTTTCTGCTCCCTGTACAAAAGAAGTGAACATAAGTTTTTGGTGTCAGGAGCGGGATTAGGTGAGAATACGGTGGTGATCATGTGTATCGTCAAATTTTGCGTAAAAAATTCTCTGGTGATTTGAAGATGTGTGTTGTGCGAAAATCGAAAGTGAAAATGATGGTTGCATTGTTTAGATTGTGGTGAGTAGCAATTTCGGTTTTTAGAAATAACGTTTAGTGAGAAATCCTGTTTATTAATGTTGTATACTGAGGTGTTTTTACTTGATAATTTGAGTTGATAGTGTCTTTGTTGAGTTTGATGTGTTCTTTTTGTTTTGTGCTCATTGTGTTCTAATTGTCAATTCAGGGTTATTATACTTTTCTTTGAATTAAGATGAGTCTGAAGTCACTTAAGTCATTAAAAAAAGACGAGTTGATGCTCGTGGCGGAGGAGTTAGGATTAGTAATTCCAAGCGGGGCGAAAATAGTTACTTTGAAAACCTTAATAGAAAGTTCTGAAGTTTATGCAAGTGATGCTGAATTTGTGCAAAATGTTATTGATAATATTCTAGAGGAAAAGAAAATACAAAGTGAGAAACAAAAATCGGAAAACGAAACTAGATTAGAGTTAGAGAAAATAAAACTTTCTCAGTTAGAGGCGGAATTAGCTTTAGCTAACACTAGAAATGTCTTGCTACAAAATCAAAATCTTGAAACGGACACCTCAAACAGAAATATGGAAAATCTAATTAAAAGTGTAAAAACATTAACAATTTCGGTACCTACCAAAGCAGAATCCTTTAATCTCTTTTTCCAATCAATTGAACGGGCTTTTAGGACAAAACAAGTACCTGAAGACTTAAAAGCAGAAATCCTATTAAATATTTTGGGAGAGAAGGTCACTAATTTAATGGTATATGTGAAGGAAGAAGATATTAATAATTACGATAAACTAAAGTCTATAATTTTAAAGGAATTTCAGCCAACCCCTCAAGAGTGTTTAAATTGTTTTCGTACTACGCAAAAATTGTCATCTGAGAGCTTTGTACAGTTCGCATCAAGGTTAAGTGCAAATTTTGAATATTATTGTCAGTTGAGAAAGGTACAAGATTTTAAATCGTTATGTGATCTTATGGTTTCGGATAAAATATTCAGTGAACTTGATCGTGAATTAAAGACCCATATAGCAGTTAAACAGGGAGAGACATGGTTCGAACCCCAAACTTTAGGTCGTGAATGCGATATTTATTTGTCATCAAAAGGTAAACAAAAACCAGAATCCCTTTTTGCAAAATCATTTTCAAGTAACGATAATAAAAGAGGCGATGGAAATAATGTTAGTAAGTATCGTAATTATAATTACAAAAATATTTCTAATGTATATGTATCTGGAGCAAAAGATCAAACATGTATTTTGTGTAAAACTAATCAAAACCACCCGATACAAAATTGTCCTAATTTTAAAAGGGTTTCAGTAAATGAGCGAGTTGAAATTATTAAACAAAATAACCTTTGTTTTAAATGTTTTTCGTCGGGGTGTAATGCAAAAAATTGTAGAGCGAGAAAATGTTTCTGTGGGAAAGCTCATCATCCTATGATTCATTTCCCTAAGCCAAATAAGGTCCATTCGAAAATAGAGAACGGTGACGCCGATCAAACCCAATGCAATTCTTCAGTGTCAAGGTCAAGCCCATTACATAAATCATCTGTGCTGTTACTCACGTGCAGTGTATACGTTAGCTCTGTTGATAAAACAAAATTCAATAAATTAACGCGCATTTTATGCGATAATGGCTCCGAAAGAAGTTGGTGTACGAAGTCCCTTGCAAATGGTTTAAAATTAAAATCAATTAGAAAGGAAAGATTGTCAGTTTTTTCCTTTGGCTCAGCAAAGCCTACCGAGAAATTATATGACGTAGTAGAATTAAAATTATCTAGTAGATATAACCCTAATCAGTGTATTCAAATTGAAGTGTTAGTGGCCGACACCATTATAGCGACATCTGTTTCTGTTCCAAATGAAGAAGTACAAAATATTATGCAGTCCTGCGGATTAGTTTTAGCCGACTGCTGTGACAGTAATATAAACATTGAGATATTAATTGGTGCAGACGTGTTTTGGCAAATTATTGAAGCCACTACATTCGAAAAAATAAATCAAGAAATTACTTGAGTGCCAACGATTTTCGGGTTTGCTTTACAGGGAAGTCAAGATGTTTACAGTTCAAATGTTAAGACTGCAGTTTCAGCGAATTTTTGTGTAGCCGCTTCAGATGTTCAGGTATTGTGGGAACTCGATGCTTTAGGAATTAAAGAAAAGGAAGAGTTAAATATAGTTGATAAAGCGTTGATAGATGAGTTTGAGAAAAATTTAAAATTCGCGAATGAGAGATATGAAACTGATTTATTATGGAAATTTAGCTATGACGAATTAGGAAACAATTATTTTTTAGCTAAAAAGCGGTTTCAGGAGTTAGAAAAGAATTTTTCTACAAATGATTGGGTTGCTAATGAGTATAGGGAAATAATAAATGACCAAAAACAAAATGGAGTTATTGAGGAATGTGAGAGAGATGAGCATGAGTATTTTATGCCTCATAGAGCAGTTGTTAGAGAAGATAAAGAAACAACCAAAGTTCGGATTGTCTTTAACTGTAGTTCAAAATCTAAAGGTAATCTTTCCCTGAACGATTGTTTGGAAACTGGCCCAAATTTAAATCCAAATATTCTTGATGTAATTCTAAAATTTCGTAATTACAAAATAGCGTTCAGTGGTGACATAGAGAAGGCTTTTTTAATGATAAAAATTTCTGAAAGAGATAGAAAGTTCTTAAAATTTCTTTGGTATTCAGATAACCCTAATGAAGAATATAAAATTATGAGAATGAAAAGACTACCGTTTGGATGTAAAAGTTCCCCTTTCATTTTGAGTGCTACGATAAAGCATCATATAAAAAAATATGAGGGAAGTAAACCTAAGTCATTTGAAATGTTAAATTCATCACTTTACGTAGACGATTTATATTATGGCGGAGACAGTGTGAGAGAGTCATTTGACTTGTCGTCGGATGCTGTATCAATATTAAAGAGTGGTGGATTTAATTTGAGGAAACTGAGGTCGAACAGTAGAGAATTAGAAAAACTGTGGATAGAACATGGACTTAGCGATAGTGAGATGGTGGGAGTTCAACAGCTGAAAGTCCTAGGGTTGAATTGGAATCCTGATAAAGATGAGTTGTCGTTGGAGGTGAAGGGCTTGGTGGATTCGTGGAAAACGTTGCGACGCACTAAAAGATGTGTTTTGCAGACAGCTGCAAGAATCTTTGATCCTATTGGTTTGATTGCGCCATTTGTGATACGTATAAAGTTATTGTTACAGGAAATTTGGGAGAGAGCGTGTGATTGGGACGAAGAGTTGCCAGAGGACTTGCGGCAAAAGTGGATAACGTGGTGTAGCGAAACTGGAAAATTAATAGACGTTACTATTCCGAGATATTGTTTCCTGGGTTGCAAGAATGAGCAAGCGGAAGTACATGTGTTTTGCGACGCTTCACCAAGTGCTTACGGAACAGTTGTTTATTTTAGATATTGTGAGAATAATGCGAATTACAGAGTGTCCTTTATAATGTCGAAGAGTAGAGTGTCACCTTTAAAGAAACTAACGCTGCCGCGGTTGGAACTGATGGCCATGGTGATAGGTGCTAGAGTGGGAAATTACGTTAAGAGTGTTTTCAAGGATAAAATTGGAAGAATAGTGTTTTGGAGTGATTCTTGTATTGCATTGTATTGGGTGAAGGGAAGTGCGAAGAGATGGAAACAGTTCGTTGCCAACCGGGTTGTGGAAATTCAGGATCGATCGAGTCCGAGTGATTGGTACTATTGTCCGTCTGAGGATAATCCCGCGGATTTGCTTACTAGAGGAATCTCGGCTGAGAAGTTGGTGCTTCATGAGAAATGGTGGTCAGGTCCAATTTGGCTTCGGAAAAGTTTTGAGAGTTGGCCTAACCAACGGGTTAGAGAGTTACCGAATGTGGACAATGCGGAAATACTAACAGAGCAACGGAAAAATTCTGTCAAATGTTTTGTAGTGCAGTTGGAGTTAGTTGAGCAGCTTTGGAACAAATTTTCAGTTTGGAGCAAGTTGCAGAGAGTTGTCGCTTGGTGTTTAAGGTTTATAAGAAATGTGAGGGGGGATAGGATTTTGACTCCCTTCTTAGAAACAAGTGAACTAAAAGAAGCGCATGATATTATAATCAAACTAGTCCAAAGAACTGACTATAAAAAGGAAATATCTACTTTAGAGAAAGCGAGAGTGTTAAAGAAAGGTTCTTTAATTTCTCTAAATCCGTTCTTGGACAATAGTGGCTTACTACGTGTAGGAGGACGTTTAAGAAATGCCAGCTTACCAGAGTCTGTGAAACATCAAATAATATTACCTAAGAATCATCCCGTTACAAAATTATTAGTGAAATTTTATCATCTTACTTACATGCATGGAGGAGTACAATTAGTTAACTCTGCGATGAAACAAAAATATTGGATTATAGGAGCAAAGGCTGCAATACGCAGAGAAATAAAAAGGTGCGTTATCTGTGCCAGATTTTGCTCTGAGCTTTCGAAACAAGTGATGGCTGATTTACCTTCTGCGAGAGTGAATCCTGGAAGACCATTTCTTAGAGCCGGTACTGATTTTTCAGGACCATTTTTGATCAGCCCGAGACGTGGTAGAGGCGTTAAACCACTGAAAATGTACGTGTGTGTGTTTGTATGTTTCGCAACGAAAGCCGTCCATTTAGAACTTGTTAGTGATCTTAGTGCTCAGGCATGTATTGGAGCTTTGAAACGATTCATCGGACGACGTGGAAAGCCAGCTGAAATATTCAGTGATTGTGGAACAAATTTTATCGGTGCAAAGAATTATTTAAAAGCTTGTACGATAGAAGCCCTTGGTACTTATTTGACCAATGAAGGCATTAAATGGACAATGAATGTTCCATCAGCCCCTCATTTTGGAGGCCTATGGGAGGCTGCCGTTAAATCCATGAAGTTTCACATGAGACGTGTTATAGGATCGCAGATCCTCTCACAAGAAGAATTTTCAACGTGTCTGGTGGAGATTGAAGCCATACTTAACTCCCGTCCTTTAGTGGCTGCTTCTGAGGACCCAAATGATTTTTCTGTCATTACACCGGGTCACTTCATTATCGGTTCCGAGTTAAAGAGTGTTCCTGAACCTGATGTTACAAATGAGAAAATTCCCATTCGTGAGCGGTGGAAATTAGTCACACAGATTTCCCAATCGTTTTGGAAATCGTGGTCAAAGGACTATTTGACTCAGTTGCAAGTGCGCAACAAGTGGAAACTCCCCAGTGCCGATTTACGTGTGAATGATTTAGTGCTAATCAAGGATGAAAACTTGCCGCCACTTAAGTGGAAAATGGGAAGAGTAATTCATACCTATAGAGGAACTGACAATAGAGTAAGAGCAGTGAATTTAAAAACTGGTTCAGGTGAAATTAAGAGACCAATCCATAAACTGGTCCGACTTCCTGTGAATGACTGATTGCTTTGATTTATTTCTTTCATTTATTTATGTGTGATATTTACAGTTTGCTTAGTTTAATGTTTGCATTTATATTTCAGTTTGTTTAAATTCTAGTTAAACTGATGACAGGGTCATGGGGGCCCAGTGTGTTACGACATCCACTGCCCACTGAGAGAGGGCGCTGTATAAACCTTCTAGTTTTCTCTGTAATATATTAGTGAGTAGTAAAAAAAGTGTTGTCCGAAGTGGTCGTGTTAAATTTTTCTAAGTGTGGAGTCAAAGTTTCTGCTCCCTGTACAAAAGAAGTGAACATCTACCATTCCGTTTTCGTAGGCCAGAAAACTGCTTCCAAAAGTCATGTATAGTTCGCATATGCTATATAAAAATTAAATAAAAATTAATGAACATTTTCTGCAATTATTAGATAAAAAAATTTCCGAACTGACTTTCGTTTTGCATCTTTTTTTCGTGAAAGCAAAATACCTATCTGAGCTTTATTCGTTAGCCGAAATAGAATACTAGTTTTTAAGTCTTTTGTAAAAGGAAAGTTCCATAAATAAAACATTCAAAGAACAGTTGATACCCAGATATAGATAAATATAAAATGTGGCATAAATTTAGCAAATCTTAAAAAATACGTAATATTTTAATATATAATCACTGAGAGGATTGTGCTTGTGTGCTCTGCATCATTCATGAGTGGGTAGATGTGTCTCGCTAAGACTGAGATTCAACAGCAATCTTCAGCAACCATTCTATTTGTATCATTTTTAACTTTTGTAAACTTTATGCGCGTATTGCATAACCTCAAATTCTGTCGTATACTCCACATTCAGGACCATTTTTGTATACAATAGTCTCTTGATTTTTTATGATACTTTACATTCCGCTACCATTCATATCAATAACGCGAAATGACTAATTACCAGTTTTGATTCCTTAATTTAAATTACAGCAGTGCATAGCTTTGCATTATAAACAGTAAGCGATTTTAAAAAGCTTACGGAGGTTTTTTCTCTGTGTTTGGGAACGACTAAGAAATATCTGGGTGACTGTAATGAAAGCCAAAAAACAATCTTAATAAATGTGCTTAATGTTCTGAAGATCTATTTGACGAAAGTAGAACTAAATAAAGACGATCTCATCAACCATTTGCTGTGATTAGGGGATCCAGAAAGGCGAATTAGTCGTAGCGAAGAATCGTCCAGTTCGAAGGTCGAAGGGTTTAGTTAACAGTGATTCCAATAGTGATGAAGATCTATTCAAGTCATGGGGTTTATTATAGTATCACTTTGGCAAAGAGCTTAAAGTGTACTCAAATGAATCCCCACTGTCTTCAGCAAGCGAAGAATTTTTTGTTTAGCTCAGATGATGTGAGAATTGATTAGCGAAGAGCACTTGATTAAAACTCCTCTCTCACATCATAATAGAATAGTATGCGTCCGTCACTGTTAGTGCTATTCTTTAGAAAGTTATTTCCTTTGTTGATCTTTTCAATTTCAGTGATTGTTGAAAAGGAGTTTAGAGACCCACGATAGGTAGAAGATATTTCAAAGTTATGTTTATTTGATCCCATTTTCATCATATACACTGAATAATTGCCAAGAATTTCTGGGACTGTCATAACCTTCCCTTGACTTGTAAATGTCCAAATTCAACATATAATCTGGAATCCTAATCTAACATATATATATTTACATTTTCCTAATTCAACAAATACCGAATTTGTTAAAGCGACGTTATAGCAATTCGCAATATCCAATAATTTGTTGAGCAGTTACAGTACATCTAACTGTAAATTCCACGTGAAACGTATGTTCATGTGATACCACGTACTCAAGACCGAAAACCTTAAAGCACTGCCGTCATGTGACTCTACGGCGTTCTAATATATAACTGTTATAGATATATATATTTTTTAATAAATAGATAGAATGCTGTACAACGCTGTGCTTTCCTATTTTTGTCGTTCATTGCACGTTTTAAGTTTCTTTAAAATCGAGCCATCATTAGCTGAATGAATAAAGCTGATAACGTTGATAGTTCAACCCGTGTTAGAATGCTGTCCAATAGCTTAGATGCATGGTCTTTTTCTGTGGATTCCCGTGTATGTATATAAATATTAGCCAATTAATCTTAGAATTTCTTTTTTAGACCCAATTTCTAACTAATTTTACCAGATAAAATTTTCTTCCCCTGATATATCTTGTCTTTTTACATCATGCATTTGATTTTGATATAGGATGACTTTTCTTTTTTTTAATATTTTCGTGAAATCTATATTTGTATTATATGCAGCACCTACATTTAAAGAAGCATTAATCTTTGATATTTTAGAGTTAATGAAATAATCTGAACTATTTTCGGTTTAATATTTTTGGAATTTAAAAATTACTTACCCGAATACTTTTAATTTTTACTCTGAAAGAAAATGTTTAGTTTTTTTTAAAAGAATGATATTTAGATTATTCGTTTATGTTTCTTCAAGACTACTCAAGCATCAAGATTATCAAGCTCGTCTATAGAGGGCTGTATTATATTCGAATTCTTTTGTTTTATACTCCAGTATAAACACACATTCGAGCTTGTATAACATTACTTCTCTTCAGTCAAGTGGTTTTTTACTGTGTTTATGGCATATAAGTCAACAAAAATTTCATTCTTAAGGATCAGGTAGATTTTAAAATCGGGTAAGTTTGCATACGTACATATCTGATATAAATTCTTTAAAAATTATAAAATTCAGAAACCCGTAAACGGCATAAATGCGTCTAGAAAATAGATTTTAAACATTCGATTTTATTAATAATTCATTTGTTATCAGATCAGGAAAAATGTGCTTTTCTAATTAAGTAAGTGACACTGCAAGACTTTTAAATTTCAAGATATAAATTTAAGATTCCCGTTAACTTTGATAAAACAAATTTAAAGCTGTGGCTTAGTTTCAAAAATGCCTTTTCCCTTCTTTTCCTTCAGTATTCACAAAGAAGGTAAGAATTTGTTAAAAAGGCTGCGAAAAAAGAATCATGTTCCACAACTTTATTAAATAATTAAGACTTGATAAGATTTTAATTAAATTCAGTCATGCGGAAATAATTTTTTACTAGAAATATGTTTTAAAAATTGCTAACGTTGCTTATGCTTTCAAAAATATTTATTCATTAATTTTATTTCTTCATATTTTAGTTTAAAGCTTGAAAATTGATTTAAGAACAAAAAAGGCTTGCATGAAAGTTTAATAATTTACTGACCAAAGTACATTATGGTATTAGTGCAAATTATTTGAACGGCAAATTAAAAATGATATCTTAAAGAAGACATAACAAAATATAGACATGAAGACGTACTAAGCTTTGTCTATATTTAAAAATCTAAAATCATAAAATGCTAATCGAGAAATAATGATTATTTGCAATTGTGCTAAAATCACATTTTCATCTTCTTGAAAATTAAATGTTACTCTCTAGTTAACAAAAAAAGAAAGAAAATTAAAGCAAACTTTATTTCATCAATCTTGAACTAATTGTCCTTCTTACAGCATACGATGTGTTTCAGAATAATGCATGTAAAATATATGATATGCACTTCCTTGCACGGTTTATTAAATTAAGCACATTTTTGCTGCATTTCATATAAACTTATTTTCTCGAATTTCATTAGAGATATATTTATTATTCAATCAATCTAGTTCTCACTTCGCGGCAAGGCAAAAGTACATAAAAGCTCAAAACATCTTCATTAAAAATTGTAAAATGCCAAAACAAAAACCTAAAACAACGAATACATAAAAATAGATTTTCTAGGCCAAAACAAGCAATTCGACCAACGAACACGAAGACAACATTTTAGGTGCGCAATATTGAGAGTTAACTACGTCCGTTTTAAAAGATCCATTTCAAGACCATTCTCTCCTCTCCTCTCCTCCGCAAAACTACGACCGACAACCATAGCAGTGACTGCTGCGGAAAGAAAGCTCGAAACTTCTAATTTATCAAGATTCATTTGTGCAGTGATGATAACTCATATTGCAATCTAAACAAGGGAAATTCGCTATAATCTTTATATTATTCGTTATTTTTATTCCTTATAATCTTATAATGTGTTTACTTTAAAGTAACAAACAATAAATTAGGCAGTTTCATTCAAATTCAAAATATCTGAATTTTATGTCCTTCATTTTCACAGTAATGCTTTTCAATATATTTTACACTCTTCTTTTATGATTTATTTGTATTTAGATTACATAAAGGAAAGAATAGCAATCAATAATTAAACAAAAATGTTTGCGCTTTTTTGGCTTTCCTTTTTTTAAAATGTTTAATTTTTCTTTTAAGTCATCATCACATAAAAGATGTACATCACAATATTGAATTTAACAGTGATGATCCTTAAACGCATTAAAACATGCAGCATGTATAAAAAATGGGAAATAATGATAATAAAGTATACTAAGATAAATCATAAGATATTTATTTATTGCATTAACCTTTCATAATTTCATAAACACCTTACAGTATTTTTAATTTCAGTGTTCAGGCTCAAAAACATTTGCCCCTAGAATGCTGCAACTTCATTTCGACAGTTTTGCAGAATGTGAAACCTTTTTACTTTTATTTTTAACATAGCTACTTCCAAAAAACTCTTAACACAATCCCTTAGTGAAAGAAGACGTCTGAAAACGTATCTTAAACTAGGATTTATTTATTTGACAATTCTGAAGTATTCCATTGCACATTACAGTTCATAATCTGCATGACTTCGCTTTAATTTTCGTGCAATATTTTAAGATAGCCGGTTTTCGGGATAAAATGCAGAAACATCTTTCTTATCCTAAATCTAAATAGTTGAGAAAATATTTACGAAATAGTTGAGAATAGTTAACGTTTTCCCATTGTTAGGTTATTTCAAGGTAAATATATATTTTCTAATCTAATAAGTGAGAATACTGAACTCTTTTCCATTTTTCAAGCTGCATACACATTTTATATTATAAACTAACTGTTATAATGCATGCGTTGCAATGCTAATTAAAGGAAAAAAAGTGTTTAAGTTTTAATTCTTTTATGAAATTTTTTCTTCATGCGTAATTTGCATGTTTCGATTGGCTTGTATCACCTGATATCAAGGCTGATAATGGTTCGGGTGGGAAATTTAATTCTGGAAATTTCACTTTTCCATCCACGCAGTACATTCCTGGTGCTTCATTCTTAAATTTGAGGGCTCTACAACACATGCGTTATTTATGCATCTTTCCAATGACCACACTTGGATAAAGACTCTAATCATAATTAGCATCGTAATAGAATAAACCAAGATTTAAATTAGCATACGGTGTTCATCTATTGTAATCTTGCTTTCCATTGCTCATCTGTTTCAGAGGCACGGGCTTCAGCAGTGCGTTCTCGAACGTTTCCCAGTCTTGCTTGCCCGTTGCTCGTTTCTTTCACAAGAACAGATGACGAGCAATGCTTGCTCGAACATTTTCTAGTCTTGCTTCCAGTTGCCCGTTTGTTTCTTTCGTGGTTGAGGTGTAGGTTAAACAATCGGTCTTCATATTGGTGGCATAATTGATTTCCCAGAGAAAGCAATGCTTTGTGACGACTGTTACAAATTCATTTTCAAAAAAGAATTATTTCCTTTTTGAAAGGCGTGCGGTGCAATAACACGCATGCTACTGCGCGAAAAATTAAATAGTTTACGTTTTTCTAAACGATAACACATTTTAAAGTATTTTAATTTGGGTAGTGGCAACACATTTCTCTTAAATAGCCGAATTTTTTCATTAAAAATTCGAGACAAATTAATGTAAGTGCGTTTTCCCGAGTGGCAACGCAATTTTTTTATAATGCCGAGTTTCCTGATTAAATTCGAAATATATACATCTTGCTCTCTGCTGATGGCAAAGCAAAGCTTTTTTAATGAAAAGTTCTTTAAATTAGCGTAAAGTATGTGTATATTAACAGCGCGGATCCCGCGGGCTGGTTGTTGAGAAATCTTAAGTAGAACCTACCAAATAAAATTTGTTTATGGTTGGAGAACATTTGTCGGTGAAGAACTAGATATCCAGAACTGTAAACTTACAGTTATTTGTATTTAATTTTATGCTTTTTTGTATAGTTCCTTGGTAAATTTCTGAATTTAAAAGGTTACAATTATTTAAGTCTTACTATCGGTCATGATTAATTCAGACACTGACGTGTCTTCCTATCGATTCTGGTCACATTCAATAATTCGGATCAGAAGTTATGCAAATTAAGGGCAAGACTAAGTGTTTATTGAATTAACTTCATTTCATATCTAAGGGAGTGAAAACTACCAATTTGATACGGAGACAGTTTGTTTAGGGAGAAAAAGCAGTATTTGTCAGAGCTCGCAGCAATTCTTGTCTGCCGCTCGAAGATGGTAAGACTTTTATAGTAATTAGCTAAGAGAAAAATGAGGTGTCTTGTTTTAGAAAAACTGAGTTTGGTAACTGTAATATTCCAAAAAAGGTATCTTGAATGTTAAACTTTATTGTCAAGAAGTAACTGGCCATTTTCTCTGTGCATTTCTTGCTTCAAGTGAATCTCACCACTCATGGACAAATAAAGTTTTGCTAAATTTTAAATTTGTAATTCTATGAAACCTGATTGTTATCAAGTGAATTATTCACCGGCAGTGAAGAAATAACGTTGCGTGAAATGCCGCTAGCTAAGCGTATTTTTAAAAACTAGTCACTAAATTAATTACATGAAATTACAATACTATTAAATTTCCTCGTGTGCACTTCCTCAGATTCATCTATCTATAAAACGTTGCTTTAAAACTTACGCAATTTTTTAAATAAATGGTGTAATTTTCTGAGTAGTTTTTAAATAAAAATACATTTCAATTACATATATGTAGCATTGGTATAAAATAAAATTGACGTAAATTTTCAAATAAAATGTATTTTTAATGGTACGTCCATAATATTTTCTCTATCCGAATCTTTCATGTTTCTTTCATGTGACATTTGCTTAAAAATATTTGAAAAGGAGTTGTGATTTACTTATTTTATGCAACATTATTCAAAACCAACTTTATTGTAAAAATAATGCTTGCAAATATGAGTCATTTAAATTAAATATCAAGGGAGAAAGACGAACCTCAACATTGGTTCTACAAAATGAATCCGCTTCAACTAATTTAGATAAAAGAAATTAGATTCTTATCGGTTGACTATTCTTCTAAAGAACGAAATGAGAGACAAGCAAAAACTCTTTTAGAAACAAAAGACTGTTTTGAAGAAAAAATATAGATGGTGATTTTAGATCTCACTGATTCAAAGCTTTTTTTGAGGCTGTTTTGAGTTAGTTTTAGTTAAACAATGCTACATCTCATTGTTTTACTATTTTAATTGCAGTTACGTTAATTCACGAGAATATCATTTTTATCATTCGTTCAAGTGAGAATGAAATCTTCGTTTCAATAAGGGGTGAGAAGGCTTCATTGTGTCGCAATCCGAGCAGCCGCAAGAGAGAGATTAAATCAGTCACCATACAGTTTTCTTCTTTCATCGGCCGCTTACTTTTTAAATGTTGACCGAGAGAAAAGTAGTGTCACGTGATGCGTAAGAACGGCGACAAATGGATAGATCTTCCGTCACCCCCAGACTTAACGCTTGAGCAAGATGGATGACTCGGTGCGCAGAAGCATGTGTTCTGGGCAGTTCTCTGATTCATTCACTTTTTCATATTTCTAGACATTTTTTACTTCTCTTTTTTATCCTCCTGGAAGATCGGTGCTTCCTTTACGCCTTTATGGCCCTTTTAGAGGAGGGGCATGAAAAAATATAGTCTATCGTGTTCCGAGTTTTATCAGGATATGCGTGCATACCGATGCACGCAAGCGTGTAATTAAAACAAAGCAAATATTTGGCAAAATGCGCGGTTGTCGACGAAGCGTATTTTTACATTTGTCTCATTCTTCATTCGCAGAAAAGAAGTCGAATTTTGTAGATAAAAGTCGTTTGGCATAACAATATAAAAAATCTTGGAAACAAACTATATTAAACAAAAAATGTATTTACTTAGTCAGATTTACAAAAAAAAATCGTTTTACATGTAGATGAGCTTTTGTGCAATTTTTCTTGGAATGCCATTGAATAGGTAGTAAAACCTTTTTGAAACTATTTTTACCACTCATCTTGAATCATTTTTATACTGAGCAATTTGTGTTTGAACTAGAAAAGAGTCAGCCTAATTAAATATATTTTTTTAACTGGCGCTCAGCCTTCTAAGCATATTTAAAAGGGAATCTTTAATCACTCATCCCCGCATGGGTTGGGAGGTAACTATCATCCATCCAGTAAAACAAGTGACTGGTTATATGTATTTTTAACCCTTTGTTCAAAAGCAGGCTTGCTAGATTTTAGTTTCTAACACGCCGGCTAATTTAAACAGGTTTTTAAATTTTATCTAAGTAGTTATCAACACTTTGTACTTGGAAATGTAATGGCTGGACTTGACGAAAATTTAAAACATTATCTTGATGCATAATAAACAACGTAAAATATGTATAACCATTGTAAATCTGACACTTGGGATAACTTTTGAAATTACGTTCTTCAGGAAGACCTACGATCATTTGTTCCACTGCATGGAATAAAAAATATTACACGCACCAAAAGAAGGGAAAAACATGCACACCTTCCCAAAGATTCGAGCTCGGGTTTATTTGCAAATTTTTGCCGCGATTTGAATGTGCCAGCACCCTAAAAAAAGTTACACTACGTTAAAATGACAGTTTCTTAAAATAGCTTTTGCATTTATAATCTATTTTTCGTTTTCTTAAAAGTTAATCAGTCTTATTTTCATAAACAATAAACATAAGAATAAGATTTGGGTTATGGAACGAAATAGCTCTTAGCAAAAAAGCTCTTTCAGCCTCGAAATTCAAATAAGGTAGGAAAACATAGAGACCGCTCTAAATATTTAATAAGCAATAAAATAACTATTAAATTTAGTAGCTGAGCGATAAGTCAGAAAAACATTGTTAAATATAGAGTTTCTAATTACCTAAGATTGATAAAACTCGCCGCTATTTTGAGATTTTCAAAAATCATAAAATACTGCTTCATCGCCAAATTTAATTGTTTTAAAGATATTGCTACGAATTTCGTATATAGGTAGATACTTCTAGTGAAATTATATGAGAAATTGTTGTATTTTTCTGTATAATGTAACATGAGTCTTGATGCTCTGCCGGAAAAATAAGAAAACAGCGGCAAATCTAATTAACAATGAGTAAACGGCTATCTCGCTTATTTGGCAAGATATCGCCAAGCTGACAACGATTTTGGTTACTATTCGCCACATTTGGCGAGTGGATTGTTTGCAAATATTCTGACACCATATATGCTCCATGAGGCCGAGTATTGTCATCCATTATCAAAAGCTTTGGTCCAACAGCACCCCTAAACAGTCTAACCTGGGGTTCTTGGGGATCCAATACCTCGTTCACATATCTCCAACGGGATATTTCACGTATAAAGTGAAGCAAGTTGCGTGTTCCTTCCTCTCTCCGCTTCAAACACGTCTAGAATCACTGCTCAGACTATATTTGGACTCGTCAGTAAACAATACTGGGTCCCAGTCGTCTTGGCTCCAGTTAACTTCACGACGGCACCAGTTTAAACGAGCCCCTCTGGAGCTAGAACGAGTAGGACACAAACCATTGGTTTTCGCGCATGCAGTCCAAACTCGTTAAGCTTTTGTGCGGTAGTAGAACTGTTAATTCAAGTTCCTGTGCCAGTCTACAACCAAATCTCTTGCAGTCGCTTCCAGGTTAACAATGAGAGAAACGATCTTCTGGTGCAGTTATTGCCCTTACGTGTCTATCAACTGATTCAGTGCTTAAAAGCTTAAAAAGGTTGTCTATCAACTGATTTACTGCTTAAAAGGCGGCTGCAAACTCTTAATGTGACATTTTGAGGGATATTACAATACGACCTCCATTATAAGGTATTTCTCCCGCCTTCTTAGCATGCCTTCGTGGTGTGGTGGTCACCACACTCGGCGCGTATTCTAGAGATCCGCGGTTCGAGTCCCGGCCAAGTCATTGCTCATTTTTCATGATTCCTGTTTTCAAAAATACCCAATGTCTCTACACCATTTTTGTTTATCCTTCCTCGATTCTACCAATTATTCGCCACTTTTACCCTTCACTTCAATGATACCTTTGAGCCATAACCACTGAATACTGGTCATTCTCAGAAACCACATTCATTTCATTGAAATCACATTCATTTCTCAGAAACCATTTCACTACAGACTCTTGTTCATACACGACTCTTAAATAGGAAAGTTGCTTTAATGTTTGAAGAATAAGACAACGGTTAAATTATTGCTTGTTATTTGCTAAATTTTAAAATGACGTTCTAGGCATTGATTGCACCATGGGAGCATTTTATCAAAAGCTCATTCTGATTGCCAAATGAAAATTTGTAGCCAAGCCAAATTTGATCCTTCCATATCCAAAATTAAAATTTCGTCTTGAAGCTTCCTTAGTCATACATGTATTTTTATCTGCAGAAACTTTAATTCTCGATGCATACTTAAACTGAAGTTCTGTATACTGAATTAAACCTTGTTGAAAAATTGGACAACTTAAAATCATGTTTTTGGTGTAATCACTTAATGTAGTTCTAGGACAAATGTATATTTTTCTAAAATAGATGAATTAGATCTTGTCACTTATCTAGAAAAAGCACATTCAGTGCTACATTCTGGAAAAGAACTGCTGTAAAAAATATTGAGTAAATATGATTTTTAGTTTTTGAAATTAATTGCAGTAATAATGAAGTGTAAGTGGTTTTGCAATATCTTAACATTATTTATCAGTACGGAAAGCATAATTTAAGAAGTTTTGTTTCTGGAAGCTTCTGAAAAGAGTTTAAAGTCTCAAAAGAATAACATTAACTGTTCATAACAAGAAAAAGAATTATTAATCAAGTTAGCACAAACGGAAGTTTAAAAAGTCTGCTTTATCTATTAGCGGCTTTTGTTTTTAATGGTACTATATGGGTATAGTTATCCGACCTGTCTGGACCTTAGCAACTGTGGTGTTCCTATTTTTTAATACCCATAATATATGATACTGTGTTCCTAACTGCAAATTTAGTCCAAAAGTTAGTTCCAGAACCTCTTTGCAACACTACAGACCGGAAGTCCAACATGCATCCATTGCGCACTACATTGTCTATCACCGAATTGGCATATTTGCGGCGCTAACGTAAGCGCAAAAGCGCAATTCCATGTTCAGTTGTATTTAATTAACATAAATAATTACAACATTGGGCATTGATTGCAACTTTAACTTAGTGAACATACTTTTTACTCATCATCCTTTAATTTTGATGACCCAGTGTACATAAAATCGGAGGGAGCATCAATTTCTCATCAGTTGTAATTAGTTCAGAATGACTTCGGAATATTGAGGTATCCGCGAGAGCTTCACCCTTTAGATGCGCTTTGCATTCTGTTGTGATTAACGTTCCCAGTAATTTAAAGTGTAAATCTGATTCTGTGATACTGTTAAGAGCTGTATGAGTATTTTTGTGAGAAGTTCCAGAACTGTGAAATGTTTCTTTGGATAAAATAAATTTCATTAAGCTATCATCGGTTCTGTCTGCATTCAATCTACGACGAATCCATGCGTATGCAACTAAAAGTTATTTTAAATTCTTATTAGCAGGGTTTTAACATGCGCTTTTTTATCATGATGTAATTTTAAATGAGAAATATACATTTTATTAAAAATATTGAGATTCTTAGTCTTCAAATACCACGATAATTGCGGCATCTATGTATATGTTTCGAAACTTTGGTATACAGGACAGCCTGAAAGGAATAGACAGACTGAATATTTACATTCAGTGTCGAAACATTTAGTTCAGTTTTACACAAAACATCTTCATTTTATGATCTCCTCCCTACTTGTTTTTTGTCTCAACGTCACGTGAGCACATTTAATTACATGCGAGCAATATATGATCAATATTTAGGCACGTAAATACTTTTATGCGTTCGAATAATGGAAAATAATCCTTATTTCTGTTATACAGCGTAGTTATAAAATAGCATACGGAAGAAAAACTATTACTTACGTATTATCGCAACCACATTAGTAACAATTGCCAAATTACTAGAATGTGCCAAACTGTGGCAACCCTGGCACATAAACATCCTTCAGGCAACCATACATGTAACCATTTTTCAGTCAAGCAGTGTCAATAATTTCTGAAGTGTTCTTTTTGTTGTTCTTTTGGTTCCAATAGATTTTTATAGACATATCGCGATGTTCTTTTCTTTTCTCCCTCTTTGAGACTCGATTTTAAAATATCCGCTTGTGGAATCTGCTCTCGATGAAAGAATTTGAATAAAATTTCTAAAGGAATACAGTATTTTACAGCAAAATCATTGAAGGCAGGAATAATGAGATGCATTTTATAGATAACCTATTAATAATGCTGAAGTTGTGTACAATGCCGAGTTTGTGGCGTTCTCTGGTTTTTTATGCAAAAATTGAGCTATGTGTGCATTGAGAGATCAGAGTAGACAATTATAGACGAGTTCGTGATTTTTTTAAAATTTTTTGTATTATATAATCCTAATTTAATAATTCAAATTTGTTTTTCGAACAGCTAAAATTTTCTTAAATATATATATGTTGATAATTGCCGATTTAGATAAATATAGATAATTTGAGAATCTTTTAAAAAAAGTCACGAAAATTACACCCATGCACACGAAAAATAACTTTCAAGTTTCCGTTTGGATAAAATCCCTAAACCGTGCCTTGGTAGTTGCGTTTATAGGAAAACACCGAAAAATCTACCTTGTGGGAGAGGGGCGTTGAATTCACTGTTCAACAGACCAGAACATGCCCTGATGTACTATCCACCAAGGATTTAATAATAATTGGATAATTAATATTCAATATCACGTGAATACTTCTTGTGGCGATACGTTGAGACAGAATTTTTGTTCATCCCAACGTATCGCAAACAACTCAGAAAGAAAGTCGAATTTGGAGATAAAAATCGTTTTTACAACAATATAAGAACTCCTAGGGACAGTTACATTAAACCAGAAATGCATTTACTTTATCAAATTTATAAAGCACTTTTGATTCTTTTATATGAAGATGAGATTCTGTGGATCTTTTCCTAGAATGCCACCGAGCAAGTAGGAAAACACTTTTGTTAAACTATTTTTACCACTCATTTTAATCTTTTTTTATTCTCATTATTTGTGTTTGTTGTCGTGCACATGCTAAGTGCTTGAGAAGAACCTGATTGTCGCTTTGATATCTGTCGGATTAGGAAAGGGTCACAGGTCGAATATTTGAAATTTAACGGTGCAAACTTCATGAATAGTAATCAAACTGTAAAAGTATTACAACCGTGTTATTAAAAACTCTTTTCTATGAAAGTTCAAAGTATCCTTGTGTTTTAGGCTAACTTTGCTCAACTGCCAAAGTGATACTAAGGAGAAATTGCTTACAAAATATGCGTTAATAGAATAATATTAATTGTATGAAAACCAATATTTTGTATGAACGTAAAGAAAAAAAACTGATGTTTTATCAAGAGAAATTTTCTTTGAACGACTTATTGCCCACGAGCGGTGGAACGATTATGTCGCTGACCACTAGTTGTTTAACTGGGGTCCCATTCTAGACGAACGAGATGGCTGCATATTTTAACTACTATATGTAACGTGGCTGCAAGCCAGTTTCCCTCAAAAGTCATCAAAGAAGTTTTCCATTCCTTTAGGTGGATAGCTCTCGGGTGGTTTGCCGTATTGAAATAAACCAAACCAAGCCAAGCCTTGAATGATTTATTTGGTCTTCGGAAGCTTTTATAATTTCTTAATTACTGAAAATAGTTGGATCATTTCCATTGCAGGATAACAATTTTCTACGGAAATATATGTTTCAGCGTTATCTATTGATCATTGTAATACTAAATACGTTGTTATGTATTACAAGGGGACTCAAAGTAAGTTGTGTCAAAAAGAAAAGTTCTTACAAATGCCTCATTGTATTTCATTCTACTTTATTTAAACAGCTAACCTGAGATATATGTATTTCTGTAATAAAAAAAGTATTATCAAAGTTGAAATGAATTTGTGATGAAAATTATGGTAATACACTTTATCATCGGTGAAATCAAACTTATAATCATTGATATATTTTTCTATAAAGTGGCTTTTCTAAAACCTACAAATTTCTTTCTAAAAAATTGTTTGTTTTCCGAAGATGGCAAAAATCGAAAGAGTTTGAGATTTATTTTCAAATTATGGATTTAAAAGATGCAAGCTTCTTACTTGTTAATTGTAATATTAAATTATCTAGAAGAGCCTTTTGAATAAACAAACATTTTACGGAAAAATAATTTTATGTTAAATTATTTTATGTTAAGAAAACCATATCGTTATATAGATATTTTTTTATTTCGATTATACAGACTTACGCAAGGATATCTGCCAAGGAAGGAATGCATTTGTGGAGAAATCCATGTGATACACTAAAACTAAATCCATTCCCCAGGATTTAAATCCAGATCGAACAATTCAGTGACGAAACCACAGTCACTGAAGAGCCCATTATCATCTGGATGCATATGGCACTGCATTTTACCTGCTCATAATATTGTTAAGTATATCTGCAAAATCTTTAAATCAATTAGGTGTTTGAAATAGGACCCTTTTGCAATACAAATTGCTGAGACGAAGTCAAATTTAGACTTGAGATCCCACAAATATATAAAATTTAATATCCAATGCTAGTCTATCATTTTGCTTCATGCATTAAAAATAGTTTTGCATTCCCTTTATGTATGAGGCCCACCAGCGGCCGAGCGGTAAAGACGCTAAACACTGGTAGTTCGGTCCGAGGCTCAAATCCCGCGAACGGCCTGGCTGCATGAACGTTTTCGTGGTTTTCCCCATGTGTAACGTGTAGAAGAGCTAGTTTCCCTTAGAAAGTCCTCCACGAAGGCATCCGTCCCTTTAGGCAGATAGCCTCGTGTGCTTTGCCATAGTTGAATTGAATAACCTAACCTTTATGTATGCATGTAGTTTTTAGTCCAAAGGGGCTTTGTTCCTGAAGGACTATTGTTTTCGTTTGCAATTTTGCGTCGGAAACATTAAATGTCGGTTCACTTTTCAAACTGTTGCCACCAAATATTGTAGCCCTGTATTATATTTAAAGAAATTCAATAATGAAGAATGTGCATAAATGTATGCATGTTTCTTGCATTGTGATAAAACGACGGTACCTAGAGCCATCGAATTTTGAATGACGTAATCCTGCTGCGAATATGAACATCTGAAAGCTCAAATTTGAAATTTAAAATTGGTTTTATAATCGATTTTATATTTTGTGAACATTTAAAAAAATTTTGGTTAACAAATTCAAGGATTTCAAAGCGAACATCGACAACGTTGTACAGAAAAAACATTTTTATTTGCAGCGAGTGAGACTGTGTATAGGAAATTCTAAAGATATGCTCAGTTTAAAATTATTTTGCGATATGGTTCTTTAACTGGGTTTTATGGTTTAAGTGCGAAGAACATGATATTTAATAAATAAAGGTAACACACAAAATGTTAAAAAAGCCCCCCTTTGGACGTAATTTAAAATCTGAAACCTTACATATTTTCTTTTTTTTTCTTTTTATTTATTTATTTATTCATTTCCACTTCCTGTAATAAAAAATTGGTATGTTTGTGGAAGTTTTCGTAACGAAATCCTTACGGAGATGATTCTTTAAGGGGCTGAAATTAAAAAAGCAAGCGAGCACGTGGAAACGGACGTTTTAAAAGCAACATCTTTTAAATGCAATACAATTTATTTAAAACGGTTTTGATTTTTGTCGACTCAAATAAAATGCGATACTCTTATACCCACTTATACGCATACTTATATCCAGTTAAGTATTTAAAAATCTCTTTTTTTATATGTTGTAGATTGTAAAAAATCAAAAATATATCTGAAAGGGGAACTGAAGTGTGCGCTCTTAAAGTCTTCAAATTCCTGTGAACTAACGCAGCGAATGGAAATTATATGCTCTTTTGCCTGGAGATAACTTGAAAAGCGACTACTAGCACTCACTCTAAAAACAATCCACGCAGAAATGCTTTATTTTATATTAAAAAAAAAAAAAAACGAATTAAAAAATTCTGCCTTTGAAAATGCCAAAGAGAAAAGTAGAAAATTCTTAAAATTTTTATTCCCTTTTTTACCAGCACAATAATTTCTTTCTCTGTTTTTTATGTTTTCCTGATTTAAAGCTTTATGATACCTTTTCCTGATCGATAAATTTTTTTGAGACGTGAACTAGATTGCTTAAAATTTTTATTTGCGCTTCAGTGATGTAAACTCGCAAATCTATAGCATTCTTATACCACTGATATCGATTTTTTTCTTTCCGAGGCTCTCACGTAATAGATTCACTTATGTCGATTCATGGATTTTCAAAGATATAGTTCTACTGATGTTTGAAGAGGAAACTTACCGAAAAATAATTTATATTATGCAGAATTGCTTTAAATATCTAGAATCATAAAAACCCTGTGGAATGTAGATGAGATATTACGTAAGAAATGTGCTTTATTTTTGATGAATTTTAATTTGTCGATGATGAGAGTTTTAGCATAGTGTGAAACTTGGTTCCTTACCAAAGGAGCATACGTGCTGTAAGTTAAACTTCATTGCGTACTTTCCTTGAGCTCAGCAGAACCGATGAACAGGATATGTCAAGCTATGATATGTGAGGAGCAAACATAACATGAAGAAGATGGGATGATGGATAAAATAGGAACGTTGAGGAATGCATTATTTCTATTTAATCTAGAAGCAGGAGCTAGTTCTTTGTGTGCAAGATACGTTTAAAAAATATCGCAAAAAATGAACGTATTTTCAGCACCAGAATCCCGATTTTCGTCTCGATCCTCATTTTTGTGTCCATATCATTTTTGAAATCAAAGGTCGGTTATATATACACATAAAGAAGTTGACCACACCTGCACTATGAAATTGATATATAATGTAAATATATATAACACATCGCATATAAACGGCATAAACAATACATGTGAACGCCTGAAAAGCAAACGATTGAGAAAATGATATTTTTGAGCGCCATTTATATATATGCATCATTTAAATGAAAATTTATTTGCATATATATGCATCATTTAAAACGCTATATACCACAAAAGTGATTAAACGCAAAAAAGAGACTTTTTAAGCGTTGTAAATGTCCATGGATTATATGAAAAGTGATATATAGCAAAACGTATTCGATACCAAGGTGAGAATAAATTATAAGCGTTATATGCATTCGAAGCCATATAAGCTATATGATTTATCGTCCGAAAGCAATATAGGACAACATGATATTTTTTAGTGTTATATGCGTGTCAACAGCGAGTAAATATTTAAATTCTAGCAACGACAATCCTAATGCTTAAAACGCCTGAAACGTATTTTTAATAAATTTGTAATGCACTGCCCCTTATAACGCTAAAATTATCATATATATTTTGATATGTCATTATATATGTATATATATATATATATTTAGGATACGAAAAATAGGTAAAAAAATTGTAATTTAAATTGGCAACCCTTAATTTTCATTTTGATTTGGTTATTTCTGATATCTATTCTGAAAGTAACAATTTTATATGATCACTTTTTCTAGATTGCGTAATTTCTACATTAATTTATATTATGTGTTTATATCATGTATCATAATTTATATCATTACTCTGGTGACCTAAATGAAACTTTATCTCAAAACTTCCAGAACTGAGACTTTTCTCTTAAACTAAGCCTCCATATTGCATAACTGCGCACCTTTCCGCTTTGCTTCGGTTTTTCAGCCTATTCTAGACTGCTGTTATGCTTCTCCTATCTTACTACCGTCAATTGTATCAAAAATGTAAATGTTCTGAAACAGGCACGATTAGTGTGCGAATGTTTTTGTATACTCAAAATGTTTAATTAAAATAAAAGAATATTAATGAAATCTGGGCCATGACTGTACTCTCACTGCATCACCACGACTTCCAAGTTTATTCTTCATTACGTGTATTTTGCGTGCCTCAATATGTGATGTCTGCGGTATTCCGAAATAATCATACTTTTATTAAAGTTCGCAGGATGTTATCAATGTTCTTCAAACTTTTTGGAGAACACTGTGATCGTTAACATGTCATCAGAATAATTCAAAGCAAACTGAGTTTGAAAAATAATATGTATTTAAGATCTCCTCGAAGAACAGCTCGGGAATTTTTCCAGCCGAAAGTTAACCTGTTGAACTTATAAAGACAAAAACTGGTTGTAAATGCTTATTTCTGAGTATCTTCTAAGCGTTATATGGATTATAAGTGGTATGCGTTATCGTCCGAAAGCAATCATTCGGCAATAGGATATATTTTAACATTGTAAACTTTATAAAAATCAGCTACATGCTAAAAAATTTTGCAAGTATTTTAATTCTGTCAACGATGCTCATAATACGTAAAGTATATACAACTTATTTTTATAAAACTATGCATTGAGGATTATAACACTCAAAATTATCAAACATTTTATTATTGTATGTAATTATAATATCATATGATAATATAAAAGATTAACAATATTATATATATATATATATATATATACACACATATATATAAAATGGCATCTTCGATGACATGAGATTTAAGATGGCCCTGCTGACTAAACAAGACAAACATGGAAGCGAACAAAAGATGACACTGTAGGAAGAAGTGGCATATCGAAGAACGAAGTAAAGATGTAACAATAGAGCTTTCCTTTCAATATAATATTTGCTCATCGTCTATTGATCCTTTACTTTTTGAATGTGTGCTTCATTGTTTGAACCTTCGTTTAATATAAGCTAAGAATTCATTTTGGATTTAACTGTGAATTTATCCCCTGAACAGTGCCAAAAGAGTAAGTTCTCCATTCTATATTCTATAAAGTAAGTTTTCGTATATAGTATATATATATATATAATACATATATATATGTTACCGCTAAAGTGTAGAAATTCTGCAGATTACCTAGCTAATTTGCAGATTAACTAGTGCAGAAAATTGCTTCATGAATCCGTTGCGTCCATTACAGTGCGGAAAATTGCTTCATTTGTCAAATTACCTAGGTAATCTGCAAATTATCTAGATAATCTGCTCATTATTTACTAGGCGCTCGTTAAAGTGAAAATAAGATTTTTGGTGGAATAACAGCAATCTTTCTGTATGCTTTAAACAGTCGCCTACACTTTTAAATTTTATCTATATATAAATATTTATCTATTTATATAAATATTATTATATTATATATTATTTTATCTATTTATAAAAATAGAACTCCCATGTTATTCAAGATCTCCGTTATTTGAGATGAATGCATAATGTTCGTAATTTTTTTTATAAATCTTCATGACAGCAAAATGTCACTTTGATGTGTTACAGCAGGGGTTCTCAACCGGTGGTACGCAAGAGAAAAATATGTGGTAGGCGAAGAAACAGAGTACTTTTAACTATTCAATTCAAAAATCTTGTGAAAAAAAACAGTTGATAGGAATTTCATGTGGTCGAACTCTAACTGAAGATTTTAAAAATAACACTTGTTAACTTTTGGCTGAACCGAAAAAAGAATTTAAAGGCATTTCAAATATAGCTATTAAATTTTTATCATTTTTAAGAGAACCTGTTTGTGTGAAAATAGGTTGACAAAAGGTTGACAACAGCTGTGTTAAATTATGTATTTGCTGACACTTACTCAGATTACTGCTGTACATTGTAGAAATGAAACCACGAATGGCTGTAAAACAAAATTCTAATGACCATCAAGAAAGGATAAATTGATAAAATCCAAAAAAGAATGATAGAATTTGGTTTTAAGGAAAGTGGTTTCTATTAATAACATTTCTGACAGAATAAAATATTTTTTTTTAAAATGCGATCAAGAGAATGTGAAAATTCTAACCATTAGGAAAACTCTAAGACATGTTGATGTAATGGAGAAATAGAATTTTATATTAAAGAAACCTGGACACGGAGCAGTAAAACCTAGAAGCCTGGTTACCTACTTTAGTAATGACATTTAAAATGAAATAATCAGAGCCGTTGCTGATGAAATTTTCATTGTTAAAAAAATAGTGTAATCAGAAAGAAATGTTTTTTTCGATAGCTCTCAGCATATCTCATGCATCAGAAAAAGGAGTTAAGTGTTAAAATGAGTTATTTAAATAAGTTATACACATTTTCTCTTAGGATTCTAAGAAATTGAAGATATCACTGGAAAATGTTTCACTGAATTATTTCTTCATGTATAGAGTTATTAATACGTAATACTGGTAAGTGAAGTAGTGTTCTGAAAGTACTAAATATTAAAGGATTCTACTTAATTCAAAATGTTCTAAACTGTTAAGTTTGTTTCATTGACATTATTATGTAAATTAATAAATAAATTGCATGAGTACGTTATTATGTACTGACGGAAAGACTGCTGTGCAGTTACTTAATGCGTTTGCAATCTTGCTGCAAAAAACTACCTCCTAATGATATCTTGAAAATGCTGCTAAAGGATTCAAAGTGCATTCGCGGGACAACCTAGGATACTACTTCAAACTTCCTAAACACATCCTTCCGAGTTTTTAATGTCGCATCTCAATGTATCTTCATAATATCCCTGCTATGTCCCCTCAGCAGTATAAAGTATGTTATGAGATTTTAAATCTTACATTCTCAAGACATGTCGAAATATCTCCCTAGCATATCCTCCAAATTTATAACGTCCCACCTCGGTATATCACCAGGAAATCCTCAACAAATTCGGAAAACCAAAATAGCTAGAAGAACTGAGAACAATCATCCTCCGAATGCTTGATGAAAGACGTCCTCTTGAAAGAAGAACGCAGTAAAAATATCTGCAGAACTTTAAATGATGGCGTCTTTGAGACACGTGAGAAATCATACCTTCAGGATAGATTTAGCATGCTTTGAGACATAGTAAATTAAACAAAACATCCTCAGAATGTTAAATTAATGAAGCCCTGAGAACGTCTAAGTGTTAAGTTCTGGGGCATAGCTAATTAAACAAGACATTCTTAGAATATTAAATTAACGAAGTCCTGAGGTATCTAAGAATCGAAATTGTGCAACATACTGAGTCAAACAAGATATCCTCAGAGTTTCAAATTAAGAAACCCGAGGACATTAAAGAATCAAGATTCTCAAGAAATCCTCGACACGTCTTCTGATACTGCGACTTAAGCAGGACATCTTGGGAATATTCTGCGTTATACCTCATTCTGAAAATCGATAATATGCAAAAACTATTACATATGAATCTGTTAATTTTTAACGAAATAACTGCTCGTGATAATCTATATATTTTGACTATGCCATAAAAATTAGAACTATAAACGGGACCCGTTACGAAACTCCACAGACATTCTTACATGAATCCATTTCAATGAGCATACATAAATATCGTTCGGCAGTTAAAATACATTTCCCGTGTATAAATTTTACTGTTGTAAGAAAAACGTGAAAAAGGATTAAAAGAAATTTATAATAATGGAATGCTGTATATCTCATTTTTACTGGTGTGATACCATGCAAGTAATTTAATTAACAATATGAAGCTAGTAAAAAAAATTGAATTCAAAAGAGCTAGAAGGCATGTGCTGCTTGCTTTGACTTTCTTTCTGAAATTCAAATACTTTGCTTGCTCATGATCGAAGCTTTACGTAGAAGATCAGAAAACTAAAAATGTGTCGTTTATTTGTCTCCGCGTTTTACCCGTTCCCAGATAAAGATTTTCCTGTCCACCTAAAATACAAATATGTCATCGCTAAAAAGTGAGAAATTTTAAATCGATAAACTCATTCGTTGACATGCATGGTGCCAAAATTTTTATTTTTTATATGGGAATCTAACGGTTTGGACGTCAAAAAATAATGGCTGAAAAAAAATTAAGAGAAAACACGCGAAGAAACAAAAGTGTCCAAAACCGATAAATTTCTGGATGTGTTCCAGCATTTAGGTCTCTTTTGTTTCATCTTGCTATCTTTTTTGTTTTTAATGGGATATGAAAAAAAGTATGTTTCAAGAATATCAACATAAAAATTTGAAATCCTTTTGAGCTTTACACCAGAAGTGGATTTTGCGTCAAATGTTCCGAACGATTGTTTAAACATGCGTGTAACCATTTAGTTTTTCAACTTGTTTCGAACAAATTTTTGTATTCTTTTTTCATAGGGTTACACGGCGTTGATGGCATTAATTCGACTATTTACTTGGGCTACACTCAAGTACAGCTTAGCAACACTTAGTCTGCATTCCATGTTTGACAGATTTATCGGATGAAAAGATTATCATATTTTGTGCATGTGTCTAAAAGCAGTAAAAAATGGCGTTTTTTTAGAATTCGGTTGTGAATATTTTTTTAGGTTTTTCAAAAGAATCAGCAAATAAGCTCTTTCCATTAGTGATTATTTAAGAACCATAACAACTCTTGCGTTTCCTTTTTATTTTCATGTTTATTAATTTTTATTTAAATAAAACGTATGCGTAATTATGAGCACACGCTTAACTTGATATTTTAAATTATATTTTATATTGTTCTCAAGACTAATTAACATATAAACATTTTTAATTTTAAAATATCACTTTCTTAAATCACTGCATTTTTTTACATTTGAGTAAAATGGCACAGCCAAATGTATTAAAATCCAAGTCTTGAAACTGATGAACAAACTCATCATCCTTTCGTATGCTGATATTGTTTCTTAACAACTGTGACACCTTACATGTGTACTGGGACACCACACATAAAATTGTCTCTTTTTTAGATGTTTCATATTGTAAGTATTCATTATCACCCTCTTCAGGCAGTAAACGGCAAGAATACTGAGTAAAATCACGTCTCTCAGTCTCATAGCATCACCATTTTTCTAGATATGAGTAATCAGTTAGTAGCCAGATCAACCAGATTCATGCCCTTATTCTAAGCTTCTCTTGGGTACGTTCCTTTCTTTTTACACTGGGACCTATATACGTAATGAATCCGTGGCTCCTTCGCAGCACGTCTGCAGGGATGTTCCTTAGGTTGGCGGCTGAGATAAGACTACCGCGGCTTGCTGTGCATCCTTGACAGATTAACGCCTTCTTTCCGACGGAAGCTTTTCCAGTAGCTAGGAGCCCAAATGCATTGGCGTCTGCTCCTCCTATTCACCTTTTTTGTATTTTTTTTTAACTTTTAATAATATGCCGCCCAGAGGAAGAAAGCGGCTAGTGAATCTAACTACGAGACCTAAGGCCAGGGCTCGACATCAGGAGACGGCATAGATATAAATTGCCTATCCTTTCATAGGAGGTAACCTATTAGGTGCCATCATAATAAAATGGCCACCGCTTCTGCCTTAGCAGTAGTCAGAGCCTAAAATGGGTAGTTCCGGCTATAAAAAATAAACTTTTGTAGTATATTTTCAAAAACAAGAATATATCTGTTATTAGTTTAACAAACAATTTGAAATTTTCATTTCTTTTTATTATTTGAATGTTTTAATCTTTTATCTGCTTATTTATTTATGGAGGGAAAACGTGTTTTTACCCAGTGATAATGAATATATTCATGAACGCAATTAATTATTAATATTTCAAAAAATAAACAAGATACATATTCTGAACTTAACTTTTAAATGCTTTGTACGATATCTGTTAAATATTTGTAAGACCAAGATTATAATGCTGGCGCATCATATTGGCACATAGTTTGAATTTTAGAATAAGACAAGGAAGTAAATATCATAATAATATTTTACCATTAGAAAATTTAATAAGAGGTTGGAACATATTTATGAAATTTGATCAAACTATGATAATGTTTGTGCACACGCTTCAGTCACACCTGTATAATTAAAGAAAAGCTCTCCTTCAAATGCGTAGCTTCAGATACGTCCCATGTTTTCCTTTCATTCTTGTCTATTTCAATTTAGTGCCTCGTTCAATTATCCATTCACAAATTATCCGAAATGTTACATGAGAATGTTACTGAAATATTACTTCGCCAGTGTTGCCTATTTTCCGTTCAAGAAAACGACAGCTAGCTTTATATAGACATTTCCAAAAAATCAAATCACTTTTCCTCTTTTCACTTTTGTTTCCAAACGAAAGAGGCTTTTAGGAATTATTGGCAGTAGAAGAGAAGTAAGAGAACCATAGATTCGAGCCTTCGGGACCCTTTGGCCTAAGCAGGGACGAAATTAAAGAGTTCATCCTCGTTTGCTTTGCTTAAGTTACATATATGAATTCAATCGGAGTGACAATGTCAGCAAACAGCAACATGTTGGATATAGCAAGACCAATTTAGCTGTAGTAAATATAGATAGATATTCGCTCGCGAATGCGTTGAAAGAATCGATTCACTTCGCAAAGCAAGCAAACGGTGGACGGTGTAAAAAGACGTCATAGCTCTTTTAGAGTTCACCCACGGACAGCTCTTGTTGGATACTTGCTGAGAAGGTTCTATTTTCATTGTCGGGGAGAATGGAATATTTATCCTCCCATAATTTTTTAATAATATATAATATATTTTATGATTTCTCCAATTTTCGAACATTTTTAATTCTAGAATTTTGTTACTAGTTCAGAGTAGAAAAAAAGTTTCATCGATTCTCAAAAGTTTTACGGAAAGAAATCAATCCTGGAAGTTAGTGATTTAACTGAGCCGATCCTTCGAATTCCACTATTCTTTCCGCACTTCCCTCCATCCTCGCTGATAGGTTTTGATTTACTCCACGTTAAAGATCTTATTCATCAAAGTGAGAGATGAGTCTTAAAAAAAGAACCGGTTCAGCTCAGTGAGCGAGCAGTTTTGATCTCAGAGAGTGGTTTTGACATAAGAAAGTGATTGATAGTGAACCAGGTTGCTGTTTGCTGACATCAGGTTATCCATCAAGCCAACAAACTTTCGCCCATTGACACTTGAAAAGCCAGGGAACGCCATACCTAAAGTATAAGCATCTGCTACATGATTTGGAATTTTTTTAGCTACTTTAAGATACCTTTTAGACCCATAATGAGTATTTTTATAAATTATAATAAAACCTTAATTTCATGAGTATGATGTAGTTATATATTTCACTTCTATACTATCGAAGACTGCTGATGTATCTGAGTTGCTTGAAAATAAAACTAAAATGTTAGGAATCCAAGAGGAGATTATAGGTAAATGGAGCTTCATTCATTCAAGCTTTACGTGAAACGTAAAATATTTATGCCACGAAGTTTTATAATTTATTTTATGCAAAATAAAATACTTGAACCACGTTACTTAATAAGCTGTTTAAACTGACTGATGATAAAATAATGTGCAACATTTTAATCACATGAAAATATAAATCCTCTATTAGAGTTATCAAAATATTTTAAATATTAAAATTTTGAATTGCCATTTTTAAAATATTTAATTCCACAATGATATCAAAAATTCATTAAAATGCTGAAGCTGTTCGGAAGCATAACATGCGTTACTTTCAAAAATCTCGTCCTTCATTAAATTTTCACGATCCTATGCATTAATAAAGAGAAAAAGGAGGAACATTTTATGGGAAAAATATTCACACTTCCAGTCACTTTAAGAATAGGATTTAGTGTGTGCAGCAGCGATAAAACTCACCATGCGAAAGTTTTTCTTCCAGGTTCATAATCTAAAAGCCTACTTTATGATATATTATTAATTTTTATGTTTTTTCCTTTTTTCGTATGAAGTATCTTAACTCCTTCTAATGAAAGTAAGACTTGGAGTTTCCATTTCTTATACAGTTAACTATAAATTCGGAATTTAAAATGAATTTTTTAACTTCAAAAATTTTAACAAGAAGAAGTTTCAACTTTGTGGTTAAAAAATTAAAAACACGAATTCGAAACTTTCTTAACGTGGTAATCAATATACACCAAACACTAGTATAGATCTAAGTTTTACATAATGCTTTCAAATCCAGTTCTATGCTTTTTATATTTATATGGTTAGATTCAAAATTCTCCGACATGATATACTTCTAAAATATACACAGAAACTTTAAACTGTTTATTTTTAATATAATTTACTCATACCTCGATACACTTTTAACATTGTTTAATGAACAAATACATATATGCGTTATATACAGGTTTAAGAAGCTTGAACCACCCCCTTATAGCTCATACTTACTTATATATAATTATTATTTATTTTTTGAACAGAGATTTGAATTTTGAGGAAAGTGGTTTAATGATATTAATGGCGTAATTAGAACAGTTACGGAATATCCGAAGATATTCCGTAACTGCTCTAATTATCCGAAGATAATTAGAGGCGAAGATATTCAAAATTTCAACATTCAAAATTTCAACGAATAATCTAATATCCGAAGATATTCCGTAACTGCTCTAATTATGCCATTAGTATCATTAAACCACTTTCCTCAAAATTCAAATCTCTGTTCAAAAAATAAATAATAATTATATATAGGTAAATATGAGCTATAAGGGGGTGGTACAAGCTTCTTAAACCTGTATTTCTGCTTTTGAATTTCATTGACTCGTTGTTGCGTTTGAACTGCTGAATGAAGTCCGGATAGCAATATTGCAGAGATATTGTTGAGATGAAGGTATTTATTTATAATATATATCTGATATAATTCTTTAGATAGATATAATCTTGCAGCATTTTGCTTAACTACTAATGTCTTATCACTCAATATTTTCTCCTACATAGGAGCAAGGGTCTCTGATTTCAAAACTTCTATTCATGCGAATCATCTCCGACGGATTCTCAGTCCATTCGAAATTGTTTTACTTATTCTTTTACTGAAGAACAGGAAGGAAGCGGATCAGTATACATACGATCCAAGCGTTGTTTTTACTTTTTTTTGTAAGGAAGTAAAAAGGAAGTATTGTAATCGCGAAAAATTTCGCGTATCTTATTTCAACGAAAATATTCATTTCGACCGCTATCGAGTGCAATTTAACGGTGTTTTTGCGTGACATCTGTACGTAAGGACAGAATATTGGAGTCTTTTCCCAAAAAAATTATAAAAATGACTTAAAATGGATTCTGAAGAGAATTTTTTTGTGGCGTACGTAAGAACGCATGTATACATCTCGCATAATTCAAATACAAGTAGTCTCAGAACGTTGAAATTTTGAATATTGGACTGCTATAACCTGTACACGTGCATATCCTATTTTGGTTGCAATCGGCCTCACCAAAAGTATATAAATATATATCCACTCTGTTACTCGGCTCAGTGAGTTCAGTTTTTTATTCTTATATGTTGGTAAATTGCACAATTTTTGCTTTAAAAAGGATTGAATTATGTTGTTCTTATCTTCCGGTTAAGATTTTTATGCCTTTAGATTTTATGCCTTTAATAAATCTGCATGCAAGATTCGTAGAATTATCAACAATTTAAGAATTGCTCAAATGTGGCTGAGCCTAATTATTTTTATCAGAGCAGCCATATTTCTTTACATTTGAAACTTAGCAGAATAGTGGATTTGTTGACAATCTGGAGAAACTAAGCTTCGCAACAACAAAGATAACGCCTTCATTTATTATTGCGTAATAAATCATGCTTAATCCATTCTGGAATTAATTCGAAGAAATAAATGTTTAAGATTTACTTCGTAATTTTTAATATAGATATTTTGAGTTTTCATTCATTTTTGCCTTGTCGCGAAGTGAGAATTGAATTAATTGTCGAAAAAACCTTCAGGCTGTAACGGTGAAGACAGTTTTACGGTGAAGCACTAAATTACAGCTCCCAATTCAGTTCGGTAGCTCCAAAGATAATCTTTAAAT
>KK122432.1:72356-94486 GCA_000611955.2 Stegodyphus mimosarum | reverse complement strand
AGAAAGTAGTAAAAGACCGTAGAGACCTATTTGGTCAAGAATTTCGCGCATTCAGCTGCAAAATTAAAATTAAAGATAAGCAAAAGGAGTAAAATTCTAAAAGCAATCGCCTAAAAGTAAATTTGATACCTTAGATCCAGAGTTAAAAAACTTGAACAAAAAACATTACTAAAAAGTAAAAGCAGTTGTAAAAAATTAAAAACCAAAATGTAGGTATTGAAAAACTCAACATTAAAATTTAAAACACGTAAAAAATTAAAAACAAGTATTAAAAACACCAGAATAAATGACAATGAATGGCAGTAAATGTCAATTTAGCCTAACTCGAGGTTAATCGTGGACTTATCAAGGGAAAAGCATGAAAAATTCAAGCACAGCTAAATTCCATTACGCGTTTCGTCAAACGACAATAATTGAGACAGTAGCGATAAAACATAAATAGAAAAATAAAAGAAACTACATAATACAGTAGGTCTCAATTCTTATCGTTTCTTTTCCCGACGTGCCTGCCATAAAATTAAAATAAAAGCACTACTGGAAAAAACATTACAAAAACTTGGAAAGGCTAATGTACAAATAAATATAAGTAGCCAATTAGGCATTAGTAGCTTTAACTTACCTTCGAGAACATTCCGGAGCAAAACCGCTAAGAATGCGTGCTAGAATGTTCTTGTTCCGTCTATGGCATATCGCCAATTTTGTCGTGAATTGGCCAAATCCATACTTGCGAACGTAACGCTCAAAAACCGGGAGAATTTTTTTAGAAATCAGGAGATTTATTTTCAGTGACGAGAAGATTTTTAAATGATAAAAGTATATTTTTAATAATGACTTAACCGAGGGATAGTTACTAATTAATATCTGAAAGTTCAGTTACTAATTCTTAAATGCAAACAGTGCATTCTGCATTAATAACTTTTTGGTTCTTTTTTTCCATAGAAAAAATTAACTTAAATTTTTCAATGAAACTCATGTTGTCCTTTTTTGTGTGTACGAACATGTCTGAAAACATCGGCCCTTCAACTGTGCGAAATCGAAAAATCGCAATTGCCAAAGATACACATCCCAAATGCATTGCATTTCCCCGAGGAAATATTAGAAAGAAAGTCATCTGTGTACGAATTTGAAAAGTATCTGACTGTTTTACCTTTTCTGCAGACATAACGAAAATGCAAAATATTGTAATTTCTTAAACTATTTCCCGAAAGCACGTACGTTCACACAGGTTAGAGGCAAGCTAAACGAAATAACAACCTCTATCTTGTTTTGCGCTTATTGACTAATATGTGCCAGATGAAACGCAATGGCACTCGATGCTCATTGGAGAAATGGAAATGACGTTTTCGGGCACGTACTCTCATTCACAAAGCAGAAACGCGTCATAATTTCGCAGTGATAAAACTACTTTATCTCACTGATGAAACACCTTGGTTTTCTATGCAGTCTAGAGAAAAACCAGGTGCTTTCTGACACCCCAAATCCCTTTTTCGGGGATGCAAATAACGAAGTATTAAGCCAAGCTACATAAAAGTCATGAGAAATTTTAAGAATAAGAGAAAGTCGGGAGAAATATATTGTAAATCGGGTTAGCCGGAGAACCGTCGGAAATCGAGAGAGTTGGCAACTCTGCCAAATCTGACAACCCGGCGTTTCCGTGCCACTTTCTGGCAACCCTAACCACGCTTTACGGGGAAGCTATCTCACCGCAGCTCGGCTTTTCACAACAATATATTACAGATGTGTGAGTAAATAGCGTAGTGATTGCTACTTATGTACTTCTATTATTTTGGGGGCACATTAAATTGTAAATATACAGCTATTTACAAAATCTATTGGAAACCAAGCGGAACTAATTCAATAACATTTGTTAGCGAGACAGAAGTTGGAGTTAAAATGTAACTTTTGATTACATTGCTTATGATTAAAAAAATCTATAATCTAGTACTTTTTTTTAAAGTTTACTGCATAAATAAGAAAAAGTAAAATCTTACTGGCATTTAGAATTAATTGCAACAAAATTTGATTTGCTGTTTATACATTTTTCAGTTCTAAAATTTATTATATTTCTTTCAGAATTTATTACTTCGATTACTTAATTTAAATATTATCCATAGTTTTATATTCTTCTTTCCTTTGAAGGATACATTTCTTTTTTTGTGTGATATTCATATCTTTTTAATAATCTCGCATTTTCCCCTAATACTGTTTACGTCCGAATCAGTTTATACATATTAAAAGAAACTTACGAACTTTGAAGACCCTTCGGTCCACCGTACAATTTCATGTGAACTGAATGAATGGCTTTCAGATATTTACCTAATTACAGTGCATTTTTATGCAATTTAAATTAAGGAAAATGTAAAATATATATTAAATTAATAACAAACCTTATTTTACTTAGTTAAAAAGATAAAAAGAATTTCGGGTATTAAAAGATCGGATAACTGCGCTTCTACAGCACAATAAATTCTCCTAAGCACTGCAAACGAAATTATTATTCCTTCCCTTAATGATGCCTTAAAGACGTCCAGTTATCTAAATCCTGTATATTTTAAATATAAGTCTGTGAATGGTAACGCCATGCACGAAAATGGAAATGTATTCATTAATTCTGCAAGACTGCAACTGAATACTCGCATCTGAGTTGAATTCTCTTTCAAAATAGGGAGACTTGTTTGTACATGTTTATCAATCAAGTGCAGTACCTCTTCAACCAGAGCTGTCAATGCTTTGCGCAGGCGAACAACAATAAAATCAATTCCTTTGCCGTCCGCTGCTGTTAAAAACGACTTTTCATTTAATATTCTTATCAGCTTTCGTTCAGGCTTCGGTAATAACATTCCACAGCCCGTTCCTTCTGCTTCCAATCTGGTCCTGAATTAATGCAGAATCGTTTGGGCGGTGGAGAAAACTTTAAAAGACACCAGTCTTGTAATTTCGACTTTAAGGTTAACTGAGTTGGGAAATAAATGAGAATTAGATTTGGTTTCGAATTAGGTTTCGAGTTAATCGCTCAAGGGTTAAGTTTGTAACGAACAGAGCGAATTTCCCGAGGGGTTAAGCAGTTAATGCAGAGTGAATTGGACAGGTAAATTTAACCCTTTCTCAAACGGAAACTTTGTTGTGATTGACGAATGTAGGATTCTAAATCCGAGTTGGTTTGAACTTTAAACAGTTTAATAGAAAACTTTAAACAGTTTAACAGCGAATCTAAAAGTCAGTATATAAAGTTTAATCTATTTCTATGTCTTACTGAAATCTTAAATCCTAAATTTAATTTGATTGTAAAATTATCTGACTGAAATTATCTGTTCAATTAATTTAAGAAATGAAGATGCCTATCTTGCAAATGCAATTAATTCTAATAAGTTTAGGAAAAAAATAAAGGAATTTTCCAGCTTATGAAATTAATACACCCTTCAAAACATTTCTAAGTCGGATTCTTGGTGAGTATTGCATGCACGTGAAGATGATTATTATATTACAATGACTGAAATGTAATAAAAATATGACCTCTTATTTAAGTTAAACGAAAAGTACATAAAAAGTATAAATAGTACAAAAAGCTTAATAGGAAATACAAGATGCTTGAAATACATATTTTGCATATCTGAAGGTCATAAAAATAATCAAATTAAATAAGCTAAATAAAGAGGGAAATCTTAAAACTATGCACAGCTCCAAGAGACAGTACGTTTTAACAAACGCAGAAAATAAATAGTATAACTGAAGTAACATCAAGATATAACATTGTAACTCCCGCCACCCAGACGCGAAAGTGGTTAGTGACTCTGACTGCCGTAGCAAAGGCCCCCGGCTTCGGATCCCGCAGAAGGCATAGATGTAAATTATCTCATAAAAGGCATAAAGGCATTCATAAAAGGCAGCGGTGGATTTCTTATTAGGTACCTGCGTAATAAAGTGACCACCGCTTCCGGCTTTAGTAGTGGCCAATGCTTATGACGACTTCTGGCCCCCATTAGGGGGAAAAATTCCCCTTAACATAGCATAAAAAATCATGAGTTGAAATCTACAAATTCTAGAGCATACTGTTCGTTTTTATTTTAAGGAAGTGATATATTTTTAATCACCTTGTATACAGGATAATTCAAAATATATAAATAAATTCATATATGCAAAGGCTGCGCTCTGAATTAAATATTGCAGGATCTTTATAATCGAAAATGTTCATATTTTAGAACTGACAATTCTTCATTATAATATAATGATATATTTTTGATCACGCCATATACAGGATGATTAAAAATATGTTCATGCATTCTTATATATATATATATAGGGCGATTTAATAAACTGGAAAGTTGTGCAAAGGATCGAAGTAAGCAGATTTCGTAATGGAAAGTGCGTGCAGAAATGGAACCTTAAGATGGTACGGAGTTCTGCTGAGAGAGATATGTACTTCGATACACAAGAGCGTAACTCATCGACGTAGAGTTTTTACCAAAGAGCTTCACCTAAAATCTCATGTACTCAAAGGAAATGAATGATTCTCCAGTAACTCCTTTGAGAAGCTGTACTCCTTTTTACTCAGTTCTGTGAATAAAATTCATGTCAAGAAACTTCATTTTTGTTTAGTTACGCATACCATTCCACGTTCGAAAAGGGAATTACTATTTACGCGAACAGAATGCTTTTACCTGCCGTTCAGCATCGCCCTGCATTCCGTCAGTAAGCCAATTTTGCACACACGTATACCATTACAAAATCATCTTATTTCAGTCCCCTATGCCTTTTTGGGACGCTCTTGTGAAAAATTATGCATCAATTAAAACCGGGCTTCCAGATCTTGAATGTACTCCTCAGGCAATGAAGATGGGGAATAGCCGCTAGTCTCGTAGACAGCACTGCGAGAAGTCAGTAAGAACAATGAGGGTTTCTTGTTCCAATCTTGATGGTTTCTGGAAACCATCATCCAGAGGTTATTAAGGATTGTTCTATTTAACCTTTCCACCATACCGTCTGACTGGGGATGTAAAGGTGTCGTCTGTGTTTTGTCAATGCCGAGTAGCTTGCAGAGTTCTTTTATTACAGTCGATGCAAAATTTCTTCCTTCATCGGAATGTAACTGAAAAGGCACTCCGAAACTGTAAATCCAGTGTTGTATCATTACCCCTGTTACCATTCCCGCCTCTTGATCACGAATAGGATACTCTTCAGGTCACTTGGTAATAAAAGTAAATAATGACAAAAAGTATGTATTTGATTCCATTAGTAGTTCGTGGCAGAGATCCCAGAATGTCAAAGGCAATAAGTTCAAAAGATGCTCCTACATTGTAACGTTGCAGCTTGCCTCCGCTGCGTTTCTTCAGTCCTTTCCGACCCGCACAGGCATCGCAAGATTTTCGCCACTTTTGTACGTCATCCTTTGCGTTACTCCAGTGGAAGCACTCTCGAACTCTCTGCAAGGTTTTCATTATTCCGAAGAGGCCTCCTGTAGGGCTGCTATGCAGTCCATCCGAGATCCAGGATCTTGAAAGAATCATCTCTCATCGGAAAGCCTGTCCATCATTCGATTTGAATTTCCAGCACAGGACGCCGTTTTGAATATGGAGTGAGTCCCAGAAATCTCAATATTGTTTTGCGTAGGACTATAGATCGAAATGTCCTGCCAGGTAGGTTTTATGTTTGAGGACTACATTAAATCAATTATGGGTTTAATGTCGCCGTCTTCCAGCTGGTCTTTCCTGACTTCGTTATTACTTCATGGGTCTCGATCAGCCAATGTTCACGTTGTAATTTGTCGTGCGTCCGGACTCAGCAGCTCATGTCTCTCTTCGACCCTAACGTGATATCAGACAAGGCATCAGGGTTTCCATCTGAGGATCCCTTCTGATGATGGATATTTATGTCCTCAGATGCTGAAAGCAGTTTGTTGTTTTTGAAGTCCAAGGAAAAAATTGTATTTGCTTAAAAAGTCCAATCCGAGTATTCAAGGATTTGCCGTATTCGCCACATATTCCTTGTGTCGGTAGGTTGAACATCCAAATGTGATGTTTACATTTAACTTGCCATCAATTGCGGTTTTATCTCCAGACACAGTCTGAAAGGTAATGCAAGATGGCATCCAAATGAGTTTAAATTGTTGAGCTAAATCTTTCCGAATGATGGTAACTTTGGCCCTCTACCGATGGTCATATTGCAAGGAATTCCATCGATATACCCATTGATGAATAGCCCATTACTGCTGCAAATCACAGAAATCTTAAGTGCGTTAAAATGGAATTTTTCATTGTCGTTCAAACTCCGCTTCCCGAGATGGCCACTAATTTGTTTCTTGTGTCCTTGATGCGGAATGATCTTATTTTCCGTGCGCTCGGGTGTTCTGTAATTCCTCCGTATATAGCCTTTAACACCACAGTTCCTGCACTTTAGGGTTTGTTTCTTGTCAGATCTATTCCGTCACAAGGCACTGACTTATCTGGTTAAATCATCTGTTTTATTTTCCATGGCCTGGGGTGTTCTGCAGTTCCTTATGTAGCCTTCAGTACCACATTTCCAACACTTAATAGTCAATTTGTTCTCACTCTTATTCTGTATCATTGACTTGATAAATCATCTGAACGAGCTATCACTTGATCCACTAGCTTGCGGACTTGAGCAGCTCTGATTGCGTGGCGGTCTCTACGAGGTGATTACTGGTCTGCCTCGAATTTCATAGCGTACACCACAGCACTTTTGCATCTTGAAGTCTTTGACATGCGCTATTTGCGGAGCTTTCTGTATTTCAGGATCCCGGATGCCGTCGATGAAGTACTGCAAGGATAGGATTTCTCCTGTTTCTGTAGGGTATTGCGGAAAGGCGAGATGAGACAACCTTTCAACATCCGTGGTAAGTTCCTGTAGTGTTTCCGTAGGCTTCTGTTGAATTTGCATCAGTAACAACTGAAGCTAATTAAGCAGCATTAGCTAAGATGTTCTCTCTCTGGGTTTTTATAGCTTTCAATCGGTCGCCAGAAATTTCTAGTAAATTCCGCTTCTCGAGAATTCTGGAAAGCAGTAACAAGATGTAATTACGATTACTGCTAACCCGGTAGTCAATTACATTTACTCAATTTCAATACAAACTTCCGAGATATCTATTTACTCAATGTTAAATGTACGTGCTCCTGACTTTTCAGGCGTAGCTTTCTCTTAAAAGTTGTATCGCGCTGCATTGCACGGAGAAATACAACAATTTTAATTATAATTCTTCTAAAACCATCTAAATAAACTCTGAAGTCGTAACAATATTTTAGATACGGTAAATACATACAAAGTTTGCAATAATTTTAGATGAAAAACTAGTTTTTTTAGTCAATGTGAAATTAAAGTTGAAAAACGAATTTATTCATATGAACATTTTATGCACACAATCGAGGTCAACCTAAGCGGCTGTCCTCGGCAAATTGCTTTTCATACGTTTTTCCATACAGATCTTAAAGGACAGTTAAAAGCTCTGTCTTATGACTGATGAGCCGTTTTTGCCAAACTTAACTTTACATTTCCAAATTATCAGACTTGTCCCGTTTTCTTGCCGCTTATAAAATTACTTAAGGATGATATTTTGTTTAACAAAATCATATAGTATGCACAATGATCCCATATTCATGTATTACTATAAGCACTTTATGTTATTTTCAAGGATAAGTTCTTACGTTTAAAATATATTGAATTAAAAAGGATTTTTCTATCTTCTTTGTTAGTGTCGAAAACAGCCTGTAAAGAAAAACTATAAAACAAATTAATGAACAGACGTTTCTGTTTTCACTAGATGGCGCACGATGAAATGTTATGACTTTAATTTTTTTATTAATTTTTGGCAACGAGAGTGAAAGAATAGTTGAATGGACGAGATGTGAGATGTTGGATGTAATTTCGATTTAGTGTGCTTCTGTATATCTTGACGTTGAAATACTCGAAATAAAAAGTTTTTTTTTTCTTTCTTGAGATGTAGATTTTCTAGAACTTCGAAATTATCTTTAGGCAAGTTCACCCGAGCACGATTTTTAGAAGGAAGAAAGGTAAGTGAAACATTTTTCCTTACTTTTAGAACTTAGAAATTGAAAACTAAGAAGTTAACGTTCTTAAAGTTTTTCTATAGTTAGTCTCGTAGTTTCTAAACAGTTCATTAGTGACTGAAATGCTTACTCTAAGGGGCGATGGTAGTTTTATCCGTAAGGTTAAATTTTCAGTGGCAAAAATGGTTGGCTAGTAATATTTTCCCTGTATTCTCAATAATCATATTAAGGTTTGTATTTAAATACCGTACCATCCACAAAAGAATATTTTACTAGATTTTAATAAAGATATATTAAAGATTATTTACATACATGTTATGCAGGTAATTAAGCATTCGTCTTTAATTTTAGAAAAAAGCATAAAAATGAGTCTAATATAAATCCACGATGTTCATTCAATTTAGCGCAAATTATGTTATTGTGAAGGATTGTCTTTACTTTTTCTGATCTGGATTATACTCCAGATTAAATCCACGAATTTTACCGTGACCAACGAGAACATCGTAATAGATGTCGTTAATCAAGTCCTTAAACACTTTTTAAGTCACTGTACGAGTAACCAGTTCTGTTCTTAATCTCGATGGGATTGGCTCATCAGGGATTGGCTTCAAACGTCTCCTAGCTATTGTTAGCTAGCTATGTGTATGCATGTGCGTATGGATGTGCGCGTGTATACACACACATGCATATTTATATACATGCACAGATGAACACATACATCCATACTCCCATACATATATACATTTCTGAATCTGGTCCCGGTAACAGGAGAGTGCCAGTTTATGTATGCGTATATGCGATGAAAATAAGCATAAATAGTGTAAGATGAACGTTTTGACGAAGAGAAATTTCTGGCAGTCATGGTAGCAGTTGAGATATTTAGGAGAACGTACAGCTCACATTTTTGACTAATGACCGGGTGGTAATGGCATGATGATACTTACATCTAAAAACCGCTTTCGCTTTAGAATTTTAATTCAACATTCAAACAAATAACATAATCAAAGCTTCTTACCTGTCAGATGAGATCAATTCAATATAATATTTTATCCAATTTTTTTGACGACACAGACAATACATGACGACAAGAAAATACTTATAATTACAGTTACATATAGAGTTCGTACTTAACATTTCATGGTTCACCATTCTTCGCAGTCTCAATCGCAATTAATTTCAACTCAAAACGAATTAGATGCACAGCGCCATCTGGCTCCTGTAATTTTAGTTTCTACATGGCATAACAGCGTAGTAAGAGGATGAAAGAATTGCAAAGAAACGTGCCGTGATTTAACACATAATTTATTTTCCCATGTTCTTGAAATATATTTTCTTCACATCACTATATTACGGCGGCGAATTAACACACTAGGATTTATGATCTATTACATTTCTGAAACAACAGAGGAAATAAAGCAGAGACCAGACGATCTAAAGTTTTGCCAGCGAGAAGAAAACGGGCGACCAAAGAGCGGCGAACAAAGAGAGCCGACTAAAGAACATCGACCAAAGAATGGACGAGATTGCTCAGCAAAGACCTTTTATACCAAGGTATGCTTACAGTAAACAGATCACATTTCGGTTCACATAACAAGAATGTTTACATTAAGCGAATTAAATTGCAAATACATAGCAGATTAACATTCGGATACTGAGTTACGATTTCATAGCATTCCAGAAATAATTGTGCAGTAGAGATCGGCTGCCGGATCACTTTTCAGAATTACACGAAGTAAAGATTATTTTATAAAAGTTCTTCTTTTCTGTTTTTTAGAATGAAGAAAGGAACATTAAGCATTATTAATTTATAATTAAAAATACCAGATATTTTATAATTTATGTATATATAACGTATTCAGTTCACATGAAAATTACGAAATTCTGCATTATTTTTAGGAAGCCATTTTTTTTCATATTAATACAAAAATACCTAACTGAATTTTTATCCTTAAAATGTAAACCCATCCAAGTAGCAACAGATGCCTTCAAACGTCTCGAATGTATTAATTGGTAATGCTCTAAGAATGGCTAAAGAATGTCTACGTGTGAAGAAGTTTGAGCGAAGTTAAAAAGGACAAGAAAATGGGAAGAAAAGTCTGGAAGTTGAATCTGATCGAGAGAATGGGATTGGCCGGGATTTACTGGAGCGAAAAACTCTTGCATGGAAATCGAATATTAAGCTTTCCTATCTCAGAATGTGTTTCGCAAAGCAATTCGCTCATTTCGAATGCAAATCTTCCTTGCGTAATTCCAATATTCTGATGTATTGTCATATGTGTGAATCCGACCTTGAATATTACAGCTTTTTCCAAAGAGGTTGTTAGGTTTATGAGTTTCAAACCTCTCGCACCCGTTAGAGATATTAATTCTGACCTATACGTTACACCGAGAAAACTAAATCGTAAACGCTTCGCTCATGAATACGTTTCTTTTTCGAAATTTACATGAAAAGCTCGTTTTATTCCCACATCAAAACAAATCTAATGTAAGAATAGCGTATGGTAGCTTGGTTCGAAGATATTGTATTGTTACTTTTTAAAATTTTAACTTCATACCATGATTATCACAGCACGTGTACACATGCGTATACATAGAAAGGGAACATACAAACATAGATAAGTTATTAGGATCAAATAAAAAAATAGTTTTGATAAAAATCATCGCCTAATTATTATAATTCCAAAAAACGATTATTTAAAAATACAAATTTTCTTGTTTTTCTTAATTTAATATTGGCAACACTGAACTAAAATGTACATTTTGGAATGTTTGAATAACAGTAAGGTAACAAAATTATTTTCACCATCAATTTCTTCTTGTTTTTCACTTTTTTGACAAGTTATTTGCATTGGAAACACTGAAAATTGTGGTATAATCGGCTGGTAAAATTTTACAATCGAGTGCCCCTTGATATTTCTGTCGGGCTGTATTGACGCCGAGAATGGTGCCAAAAAGCAATGTTTTCAAATGGCTGTTACTCAAAACGATGCAAAAAACATATGTTACAGGAACAACAAAAGCACTCGCCTTGTGTAATGGCTATGTCTTGTTGGTAGCGGCAGCTTATTGTGGCTTTGTCTTTTTGTTAGTGTTAAATGACTACATGTAGTTTTTTGGTAATATTCCGTTACAGCGGCGTCAGTTAAAAATGTGCCGCTTTTTTTTTTGCCACCCATTTCTGCCAAGTATAAAGATATGAAATAATAATAGAGTTCAAAAGACTAAAAATTAGTTCCGTAAAGAGTAAACTTTTTTTAAATTTCTCAATTCCCAAAGAAATTAAGTTTTTCTTTTTAATGTTTTAATCTCCAATATTCTGCACATAAGTAAAGAAGAAAAAAACAAAACGAAATTCAATCTAAACCAGGTGGCATAAAATTACATTATCATTTAACATTGCAGAAAAATTTCAGTTTTTGGATTATAACCGACGCCATATAAATTCAACCAAATATCTCTCTAAGTGTTTGCTAGCAGTGCCCAGTTGACATTATTTCTCCATTTAGCAATGTCCTACAATAGCTCCACATTTTGTTTATTTAATGCTGAAAAAAATAAATATATTGCTTTTTCCCGAGTCGCAACACACCTTTTTTATGTCCCCTTTTATGTTTTATGTATGATAAATTTGATACATGAATATCTCACACTTTGAACAGTTGCAACACAAATCTTTTTAATTGCTAAGAGGTTCGAAGTTCGTTAACTCAACTTAGCATGTCTATATATATAAAGAAGAAAGTCTGTTTGTTTGTCCTCTAATAACTCTGTCACTACTGTGGCTATCGTCACCAAAATTTCTACAATTCTTTTCTGGATCCTGGAAAACGCCGATGTCCACGTTTTTCCAAAAACAAATAGCTAAAATGAGAGATATTAATAAAAAACTCAGAGAACCGATTATTTTCGCCCTAATTTTTCCGAGTGGCAGCAGCCTCGCAAGCTGGAGATGAAAATCTGCTTTATCTCGAAAGTTGTTGCCACTGCCCGCTTTCAAATCCTAGAGTTTTTTAATAAAAAATTTCTAAATTTTACGACGAAATAAAAATAGCATTGCCAAACATTAAATGCATTATTCCCGATTCCAAAAATTCATGGAAAGCCATTTCGACTATACCCATCTTCGTATGGCTTTAATCAGCCGAAATATTAATTAAAAACTCTGAAAGTGCTAATTTTCGCACACATTTTTCCAATTGGCAGCACTCTGATGCAATGGAGATAAAAATGCTTTATCTGGAAAAGAGTTGCCACTGCTCGCTTTCAAATCGTAGAGTTTGTTAATCAAAAATTTGTAAGTTTTACAAAATCTTTACATATAAAAGAAGAATGTCTCTTTGTGTTTTAATTTATTTGTTCGCGTTATTGATTTCTGACCATTTATGATAATTTTTTTGCCATATTTAATCGATGAAAATATAGATGAAATATTACATCGAACTTGAGCTTTTAACTACCATTTGATTAGAAAGACAAAAATTATTAAAAACCACGTGCCATTGTTGCTGATATAATGAGAGAGAATTAGGTTATTTTTCTATCAAATTTTTGTGTGGTTTCCATATCGTATCAGACTGAAAATGTCTGACTATGAAGCGTAATTTTTACATCGTCATTAGATAAGGATTACATAGATACTGTTCTGTCTGCTGGTAGATGCATTACTCTCAGACTAAATTAACTGGCCCCGGATACTTCCGCTAGTATGCGCTTGTGTATAAAAAGTGAGGGCCTCGTGAACTGGATTGCGAGATATATTATGTAAACAGTGGCTTCCTCTTGATTTGAAGGTCAAGTATTCCAGATTTTACTAAGATCGGAATTAAACTACAGATTTTTATTAAAAACAAGCACACGCACACTCTTCTTTATTTATACAGATTTCATATTGGTCTTTATTTTGTTACCTTGAGAACTGTAAATGTACACGTATTTCGTGTCCATGTATACGTACGTGACATATTTGATCATAAGTTATACACGTATGACGTCAATTGTTCAGGTATTTAACGAGTTACTGACAAATTCGAGACTTGTTGAAATGCTCCTGAAGCAAAGTTTCACAACATAAATAAAATTCCTTTCCCTCTATTATTGATCTATGCAAAGGTATAAACGATACTGAAAGCCGGTATTTTGTTCTTTTTAGTAACAATTTTGTATTCAACTCAATACGGAATTTCTGAAAAATAGCGGTACATATTTTTCCACGACACGTGATCTCGTATTTTGGGACCTAATTCGTAGCATTATTTGTTGTAAAGAGAATAATTTTCGTATTCTCTATGCTATACTTTCATTTTAACGATTAACGGTAATAATTATTAGAAAGCGCAGTAACTATCTAAGTAGGATGGAAACTTATGGGAAACTACCAGATTTACTAATCTTAACTGTTACTGTAATCCGTTTAGTGTCAGGCCATTTTTGTATATTTATATATATTATAATAAATGCATAAAAATAAGTTTAAAACACACTTTAACATTTTAAGTATAATTCTTAAGTACTTGCGCTTAATACGTTGGCTCATATTTTAGGGAATAAATTCTTCGCGCAGATACACGTCTGCAGCTTTCCCAGCAAATATGTCTTCCATTATAAACTTGTTGGAGAAAACTTCTGCGGGCATTAAGCTGATTAAAATATTCTTTATAAACTCTCCGAAGAGCATAAAATAAGTTCACTAGATCTCGAATAAAAATAGTCGAGTCTAATCCGAAAAGATTACTCGCATGGGAAGAAAAAGTACATAGTTCTTAGAAGAAAAGCGCATTTTCCTGCGCAGTTTGAAGTGGGTATAATAATTGGATCAAATTGATCGCTATTTTCGTGCGCAGCGAATAAAAATGAGAAATAAAAAGTATTTTTTTCATGTATTCATGCATTTTGAGCTGCTAGAAATTTCACGAAATATTTTTCGCAGTCTGCATAACTGAAAAAAAAATATATTCGCATCTAAAATCACTTGAGAACGATGGATCAAAGATTTTTCTAGGTAAAAGCTTGATAATTGTGTTGGTTTTTATCTTACTGGTTTCAGTAATAAAAAAAGACAATATTGCGAAGCTTCATGCTTTCACTCCCCCTTTATTTCATGTGCTCTTAAGAAAATTATGAAGCAATACGGGTAGCCTCTTATTTCTAGTGGTTCAGATATGGTTATGATTGAGTTAAACCCCAGGTAATTCATTTACTTCTAAATATTTCATTATCTTAATATAATTCTTTCCTAAGGCTTCAAGTGCATCTTCAAGTTTATTAATCTAATACAATGCCTTTTTAAGACTTTAAGTGCTCTTTAAACAGTATAATAGAATGACTAGCGTCGCTTTAAAACTTCATGATGCTAATAGAACTTACATCCGATGCAGTTTGCATAGACCATAATACGAAATTTACCAACTGAGGGCTAGAGGTTAGTCATTTGCTTAGTTGCATCATGATATGACAAGGTTAATAAAATTTATTATTTTTTTAAAGACAACACATTTCCTGATATTTGGGACTTCCATTTTCCGCTTCAATGATTGGTTTAGTTATTGAGATATGCAAAGCATATCACGGTTTTCTGCCTAATGAAAGCGATATTTTCGTGAAGAACTTTCTAAGAAAAATTGGCTTGTATATTTCTTAGACTCGCTTGGGGAAATTGACCAGAAGACAAGTATAGCCAGCTCAATTCATTGGTGTTCAAATCTGGGCTCGATTCCTATTTAGAAACACTTGGATACTGGTGAAAGTTTCCCCAACGATCCGATGAAGAGAACAGCAGGGAATTATTCATTTCGATCAATGTGACCTGAAAAATGACGGAAAAGAGGCTGGCACTGATTCATAAAAACACTGATAAAAATATCTCGTATTAAAATTTATGGCCCGCCATATTTTAATCAAGAACCACTTATATGTTGTCACATTTTCTGAAGCAGGAATCATGAGAAAATCGGCTACACCTTCGCCGTATTTTGACCCTCAGATCTTCCGATTCCCAGTCGTAAGTGTTACCAATTACACATCGAGAGCTGGCTTTGCGGAAAGCGATAGATTTTTATGTGAACAATCATGAGAATTTCATGAGTCACGTTCATGAGGAGAATGCTCGGCAAAGACTATTATGATTTTTTTCAAATTACGTAATGTATGGGCTTAACAGGAAAGCTTCCGTTAAAAACATACAATAACTGCTAACACATATTGCAAATGCTTTTATAAGCTTTCTTTTTATTTCCCTTTGTATTCCATCTTCTTCAAAACTGTGTAGGCATTATTTTAATTGTCTAATAGTCATTTTTAATTTTGAAACCCTTTCCTTTAAATTCTTGTTTTTCACCTGCCAGAATAAGATTTCAGTATCGCGTTTAGTATAGAACCAGTATTTAATGGGAAGTTCAATCACTTTCGTAGAAGAGCTCAGAAGTTCTCAGTAAAGCGTGTTCTGCCTTCGGCCCACATCGTTGCTTTAAGCCTATCTTACTACATAAGGCCGCAGTCTTACGTGACTGTTAGTATTCGCCAGGGAGGTTTAAATAAGGGCCAACTCGGTTAGTTATTTTTGTACAGCTTCGTCTAAGGTTTCGCTAGTTAGAGTTATTTTAGTTCCTTATTTTCTATCTTAAGCCCAAGTGGAGGCCTTCCTGTAAACCCGAGAGAAGCCGTTTGTAGTATCTCTTTGAGTGAAAAAAGGGTATTTTAACCCTTCTTTGGACTTGCATTTTGTAGTTGCAAGAAGACTAGCGAATAGTCGCTGTACACTTCACTAAAATTCTAGTAGCCAAGGTTAAAAATATCAACTAGAACTTTATAACTTGATAAAAATGAGTCGCGGGCAAAATTTTAAGAATTTAAATAAATACAAGGCATATGCACATCAATAACACTTATAATTCAGGTTTCATGATATAACAATAATTCTTTTTTTTCAATCTATTCACATGATAAACTTATAAATAATACCACACATCCTTACGTGTTTTACCGTAGCATTTTAGTGCCAAATTCTGAAAATTTTGAGTCCATCCGCGTAATTTTTCCTCTTCCTCTTAAACTCTCAGAGCTCAGCTCTCAGCTCCTGTAAATTTTAAGAGTAATTTGTTCTCCTAACGATTGTTTTCATTTTACTAACAAAGACAAACCCTCTTAAACTACCTGCGAACGTTCCCGCCGAAATTTTCTCTTCCAACTGTTGTACTTAATGCCAGCTTAATAGAAGAACTAACCAATCACAACGAAGCAATCATAACCTGGCATTCAATGTAGGATTTAGCTGAATCAGCTGCACATTCATCTTTTCTAATTATTTACAAACGATTTCAATCCTAAGTTTGCAGCACAAACAGTAAAAAAAAACGGCGAGATTCAAGTTACAGAGAGAAATGAAAATATCTTATTAGATATTGTAATGTTAATATTACTAAGTATTTTTACTGAAATATAAGTTTCTTTTAAAGAAATAATATTATGATAGTTAACTGTGGTTTAACCATGAGTACTTTTTATTTATTATGCTGTTATTGTAACCGCGTTCTTCCGAAATTAAATTTATCGCATACTTTTTCTGTCTCGATTTTCGGAAGGTAAAGTTAGTATAAAGAAAGGAAATGCGTAAGGAAATACGGTTTACATTACTGACATCAGAACTCAGCATTATAATTTTTAGCATCTGCATGTATCGAATAAATGCTGAAATTAACATTTGAAAGCACATAAATAATATGAATGATTTTTAATTCTGCATATAAGTAACTGGTTACATTTTTGCTTTTAACATTATTATAAGAATTATGATAATAATATTCAGTTTTCTGAGGAACATTAGAATAAAATATTTACCAATATTTTTCTTGTTTGTTTATGTACTGCATACGTTACACGTACTGACTTGAAAAAATATTTTTCTTCTACCTGAGTTGAAAGAAACGGATTTAAAAATAGTAAAAAATTCGAACATAGCTTTCAAAATTCTTCTTTAAAATCTCACCACATTTAAGCACATTAACTTTTGTAAAGTTAATATATGTGTATATGCACGCATATGAAAATCATACCTGTACCTTTAAAATTTACTTAAAATTTCACACGTTTTAGATTCCCACCTTTTTAATTCTTCTTGAAATTATCATCAATAAAGAACACTGAATGACATTACCTATCTCATCATAATTTTAACGTGTATTTTTCCCTATACATCAAATTTCTGTTTGCATTTTCCGCAGTTTCATATTTGGATCTTCAAAGGGTCTTCTTCTTATTATTTAATGTCGTATCTTTTATGACACTAAATAAAAGGTGATGCGTTTACAAGATTAGCTTGATGATCATACAGGGAAGATTTACGGAATTGAATTTCTTTCTGAATCATATATATGGAGCTCTAAGAAAAATTTCATTATGGGTTGATTCCTTCCCGGTTTGCAAAAGTGTACAGTTACTTTGGATTTGAATGCATGCATCACTAGAAATATTATCACGATACCTTTTTTATTTTATGTACGTATTGCATTTGTTTCTGGAGAATGAATGTAATGCAGGTTGTAAAAGTGAATGAATACTGGTCCTGTATTCTGTGCCGTCCCTTGATATTTTTAGTTAATTAGAGCAAAAAACTCAAATTTAATTTGTGGAGACATTAGGTTATTTTTTAAGTAGGAAAATGTGTAATGCTGTAGCCGGGACTCGAACACGGATCTCTCGAATACGTGCCCACTTGTGCTATCGTTAAACCAGGAATGCATGCAGAAAGGAGGGAGAAAGTACCTTATACACTCACGTTTGTGAAAATTGCAACACCAAGAAGGAATCGTCATAATTGAATGCAATTTAATACGCAGTTGAGTGGTAGTGGTACAAATAAATGATTAAATGTTCAAAGCAAACAAACAAGAACAAGAGATCAGAATCAGTATTTTGTGTGGCCACCACGCGCCGCAATAAGTGCTGCTACACGACGTGGCATGGAGTCAAACAAAGTTTGAATGTCTGACTGAGGAAGAGCATTCCATATCGTTTGTACGCGTACCCAAAGTTCGTCTGCAGACGCAACAGGACGAGGATCACGAGCAAGATGCCGACCAATGACATCCCACACATGTTCAATTGGCGACATATCCGGGGAACACGCAGGCCAAGGAAGAAGCTGTACCTGCTGCGCTGCAAAGAAGGATTTAACAATCCGAGCAGTATGAGGGCGGGCATTGTCCTGTTGAAATACAGCGCCTGGCAAGCTTTGAAGGAAGGGAACAGCTTCGGGCTGTAGAACTTCACGGATATACCGGTTGCTGTTCAGATTGCCCACAATTCGTAGCAATTGAGATCGTCTATGATATGCTATGGCGCCCCAGACCATAACTCCGGGTGTTCGTCCACTGTGGCGTTCGATAATGCACTCCGGAAGGTGGCGTTCACCGGCATAGCGTCTGACACGAATGCGGCCATCATGGTACCACAAATTAAAGCGGGATTCGTCAGAAAACACGACATGCTGCCAATCAGCACGCCAGTCTCTATGCTGATTGGCCCATTGTAGCCGCAGGCGGCGATGGTCGTGCGTTAGGGGGATCCTGTATAAAGGAGTCCGTGCGCGCAGTCCACACTGCAGCAGACGTCTACGAATTGATGAAGCACACAATGAAACACCTGTAGCTATTGACCACAGTGCTGCCAATTGTCTAGAGGAAGCTGTACGGTCCGTCCGCGCCATGCGGACCAGGTGTCTATCATCGCGAGCTGACGTCACATTTCGGGGTCCACTCCCGGATTTCCGAGTTGTCCGACACTCGTCCGTCCACTGCTTCCAAACGCGCATCACTGTGCTGCTGTTACGCTGCACACGAGAGGCTACTGCACGATACGACAATCCAGCTTCACGAAGGCCGATGATTCTCCCTCGTTCAAACTCTGTAAGTTGTTCAAATCTCGCTCTCTTTCGTCGACGAGGCATAAGTACAGATTGAGTTAACGTTTGCCACTAGCAGATAACCACCGATAACCATACACGCCTCGCTACAGCCGTCTATTTATTCGGATCCATCAGCCGTTCAGAGGGCGCTGCTCAGCATACGCATGCGCTACGGATTTGCAATTCTAATCATTTGCATATCATGTGCTACTTTGCATTTCCTGAAAATTTCAGCTCACTCGCGTAAGTCCTTCATGGTGTTGCAATTTTCACAAACGTGAGTGTATATTCCCCCTTCTAAAGAGCTACTGAAGATTTGGGGACCCAGTCGCCAAATCCTCTGGGTGAAGGATCATCATCCACCTTTTTTTAATTCGGGAATCATTTTAGAATTTTCGAAAGAAGGAAATCGAAGAAATCGGCAATGCCCTAGCCGCTCTCTGGAGCTCCCGAATACGGGCCGAGTGTGCTACCGTTACACCACGAAGGCATACGGAAAGGATGGAGAAAAGACATTATAAATTATTTGGAATTTTAGTTTTTTTTCTAGAGGAATAACCTTTGTTCATAAACGCCTTTGATGGCAAACAAATCTGTTCACGAACAAGTTTTCCGAATGAAAAATGCCTTGATGATAACAAACGATGTCTGGAGATAAGAACAAATTAGTCCAAAACAAATTAGACCAAAATGACGTTAATGCAATGGATGAAATGTTTTCAGAAGAAAAAGAGGAAAAGGAAGACGTTATTTAGCTATTTAATCCCCAAATTTTGTGTAAAACGGGGGATCTGCAAAGATTCTTGGAGCATTATCACCATCATAAAAAAGTAGCAGGTCGCAGCATAAATGTTCGGAATGGCAATGTCATGTCTTGCTTTAGTAAAATTTTAAAATGTAGGCAGAAACAAATCACAGTGGAGAAAATTTAACGGTACAAAGCTCCTGGAATCAGACCCAGGTCGAACTACCAGTTCTCAGCGATTTTACCACTCAGCCGCTCATGGGTAAGGTTCCAAGTTTGATGTGGAACTATTCTTTTCAGAACAGTCATGTCTGAAAGCTAAAGCTATGCCAGAAGTATTTGTGCAGTAAATAAAACGATGATTTTTTAGGGTTAAACTTCGTTATTTGCGGTGACAATAAAATTTTAAAAAGGTTCTACACGCTGCATCTAATTTTTAAAAGCCCTCTTCGTACGATTTTATCAAATGTTCCATGAAATTCTGAGTTATCTAATAAAGTTTTATAATAAAGTCGTTAACCTTAAAGTAAACTAAGGAGACTTCAGTAAAACACGATTATAGGGATCTTTTCAGCATTAGGATAACACGCGTCAAATAATTTTCTGCAGAAAGTTATAGCATCACTATTCCTTATATTCCTGTAAAATAAAATGTATTCTTTTTGTTTTCAAAGCAGCTGCTGTCAACAGAACATTTTTAACGCGTGATATTTCGTTCTTTGTTTATTGAAATATTTAACTTAACCGATACGTTTCTCATGTTTAGAAAACATTTCTCACGGATGCAGGTAGAATCTAGGCCAGCACATCCGTAGTGCCACAGGTTATTATGATATTGCTAAACATAGCTAACTATTAAACTTTCGCCGTAGTTTTAAAGGGAAACATCACGAGGACAGTTTGAGGCTCTCCCATTTCTCTTGCCCAATCACCACCTCTTAAGAGGACTTTCTGCTCGCCATGTATTTTTAGTGCCCCTTTCCTGGCTTGGTCTGGTAGAAATGTAGTGGGAGATCCAATGTTTGCAATGTCTTACTATGCCCCTTACTATGTCTTACCATGTTTTAATGTACTGTGCCCCCTTGCCTGGACTGGTCTGGTAGAAATGTAGTGGGACACCCAATGTTGTGCCCACTTGCCGTAAAGACATTATGCACTCATAAACATCCATGCCTTCTCCGAGATAATGACAAAAATGCGTTTCTCGTTGGAAGTAGCATGCTGGTGCGTATTTTCCTACAACGTAAGAGATTCGATTAGGATTAGATGGTAGCAAACCACACTGAACCTTTTTGTGAAAACCACTTCATTTTATTTTATGAGCCTTTCTCGAAATATCTTATTCTCCTTGCATTTCCTCGCCGGGATATACATGAGTTAGGGTGAACGAGAGTGTTTAAACAATTAGAGCGAAAAGGTTAGACAGCATGATCTCGCTTTCTGATTGCATGTTGTTAGTTTCTACCGACTGTTAACCTTAACAGCGGCTACGGCTTCTTACCGCCGAGTTATTATATTACCAGCGTAAATTTCTATATCAACCTATTAGCTTAGATTAAATTGTCTAGTCTCACACTACTCTTTACAATTAAATTTAGTGTTTCATTATTTTTTTAATTCTCACCGCAAGTGGTCGATGGTTTTGTAAGCGCTATTAATTCCGTGACATCTCTTGAATATTTTGTGTTCAAAAAAAGGGTCTTTTATACCCTTCCCTTGGCTGTGTTCGTCTTCAAGCTTGTGCAAGAATTCGCAAAAATCAACACTTAGGCAGATACGTTTCTCATGTTACATTTTATGACAGCTAAGCTTACTATATCTTACAAGCTGACCACCTCTAAAAATTAGCAGCATTTCTGAAAACGTAACATCGTATTAAATTAACCCATTCCCCGTATTAGTAATCATCGTATTAGTAAACATCGGTATTAAAACTAAGACGACCTCCACTAGGACGACAACCTCCACAGAAGACAAAACTGGAATTGTTGATGATCGTTTTACAGAACGTTGTCTGTAATTGGCGAATATGCGATCATAATGCAAATATTCAAATGTTATCAGTCATCAAGAATCAATTTGCGATTGCCTCTGTTTAACGAAGAACATTAAAAGAAGCCAACTCATCCTATTTATTCTAACCTCCCTATTCAATCAACTGTCATAGAGCAATAACAGAGAAGAGAAAATGAAAGAAAAACAACACAAATCGCCGCATTTCTCAATATCTGGCGTTACATAAATCACCGGGGGTTCCTCGGCGTAGCAGCAGCCAAAACATCCGGCAAAGCAAACAGTTAATTAGCTCCGTAATCCTCGACATTAAGGTGACTGCAGCAAAATAAAGATAACCATAACCAATACACGCTAAAGCAAGCTTATCCAAAATATCATAACTTACCGGGATTACGCCCGACTTTTATTAATGTCGGCTCGGGGAGATAAATGTAAAAAAAAAATCCCAATAGGT
>KK122432.1:0-68061 GCA_000611955.2 Stegodyphus mimosarum | reverse complement strand
TCAGCAGGAGGAACAAGCTCTACTTAAACAGTCTAAAACCTTTCTTTAAATACTGTCTCTTTCTATTCTCATTTGAATACGCGCGAATTAAAAAGTAGCATTCTGGCAGGAAAACGGAAAGGGACAATAACAGTAAAGCTACTTAAATAACTGGTTAGATAAAATTAAATAAATTCTTACAAATTAATATGTGCACAAGAAATATTACTGCACGATGCATTTCTTAATTTCGACTAAATAAAACATATTTTGCAATTCGCTAAGCCGGCAGACATTTTAAACTGTGTCTCGTATTTGCAGAAACTGGATGCAAATGTTAGGATTGATATTCACCAAAAAGGTATTCATTTCATATTTCTGTTATAATGATAAAAATAACAAATCATAAACCATATTTTATAGCACGACTTTTAACTGAATTAATATGATTTAATGTATCATAGTAAGTTTTATGCCAAATTAGTTTAAGGTGCAACAAATAAGGAGCTTATTTCTTTTTTTTCATTGGTTAACGAAACCATCAATATAAATCCATAAAACCTTTATTTAATCGTGACGTCGTTATACAAATTATGTACATTTATTTCAAAAACTATTTAACTTGCGTCATTTACTTAAATTTAAAATTTAAAACTTAAGAAGGGAATTTACATTTCCATTTTACCCGAATTATCACACTGTTGGGTACTCCTATACAAAATAGCAAATCGTTTCAAAATCAAACAAGCCAATTTTTCTATTTAGACAAAGTGATTTTAAAGCAACTACGAAATTTAACTGCGAAATTTATAGAACCTCTAGGATATAATTCAACAATCTTTCTTTAATAATAAATATAAGCAACTTGGAAAGGTTACCAGGCAGAATGTAACGCAAGAGCAAAAATGCTTTAAATCACAGTCCATAATATTTGTGCTGCACATAATATCAACTTTATATATATATATATATATATATATATCTGTTCTGCGCACTAAATTAATAAAAGAGGTCTACAAGAGCTGTATTTTTAAGCGAACTAAAAGAGCATACGAATTCATTGAGCTATAAGTAGTTGCTAGTAGAAGTCTTTTGAAGAATGGCGAAACACTGTATAGGATAATAACTGATACTTACTCTTATATCAAATCTATTAAAAAACGTCTAGCTAAAAGCAGCTGAAACGGCAGTTTCATTATATGTGATATAAATTTGCAGACTAGCACTTGTGTTGCCATGTTGTGAGAAATAGGGTAACAGCACACATTAAATTCCCGGATTCCGTGAAAATAAGCTTTAAAATGTTCGAACTTATCTTAACATTGCTGTTGACTAATTGCACCACTCACATCACATCCATTCACGACAAAGATGTTTGTCTTTAAGATAATGTGCCTCGCTTAAGAGCTTAATTATTGCCAAAAATAGTTTTATTTCATAATGATTCTGGCGCATTTTAATGCCAGTCTCAATCCTTGTTCTTAATTGCACTGAACATCTTTGCGGTGAAATCAAAAGAGCTATTTATGCACCAGCTGTTTCGTTATAATGTATAATAGGTATGTGTTGCCTTTGTAGCAACAGAGTGAATACTGCAAAATAATTTCCGAAAACTATGGAAACCATGCTAAGAAAACTGATGCTTTATGTTAAATCTATTAGATGGAAATCAACATATTATTAAGTTGATGTTCTAAATAAAATGTTTTATCTATAGCGTTAATGATGACTACATGAATTTAATAATTCATGGAATAATTAGTCAGTCGCACTAATATTCATATTGCTATGCTGAAGCATTTTAGGGCTATTTTCTTTCGTTAACATGCAGTAAAACGAAAGAGCAGCAAAACAACAATGAGAAAGAAGTCTAGAAATGCTAATAAGCAGTATTTGTTGAATAATATTTGTTTTATTCCATAAAGCACCGCCCAGACGGGAAAGTGGTTAGGTACTCTGACTGCTGCACCGAAAGATTCGGGCTCGAATCCAGGAGAAGCCATGGATGCAAATTGTCTATCTCTTCATAGGTCCCCTTCCGGGGACTGACTGAGGAGAATTCCTAGGAAATACTGGCTAGGATCTGTACTTAGGCAGTCTCTACCAGGGGGTATAAAATCAGTCTTCACAAGACTAGAACCTCCTTTCTTTCGGGAGATTGTCCAGGCTTGGCAGAGACTGTATTATTATTGTCTTATCTGCCCCTTGGCTGTGCGGTCACAACATGATTAAGTATGGTGGCCATCCTTCCGTATGTGGTTCCATTCGGTTTCCTGAACAGCGACTGACAAGGTACGGAACGTCCCTTCAAATATTCGATTACGTTACTTTTAGAGGATTACGTTATTTTTTATTGTCTAAGAGTTTTATTCCGTTTTCAAGCTTTGCATAAAGCCGAGAGTGGAACGCGGGAGCTGCGTCTGCTTGGATGGTCTTCGGACTTCGGACGTAACAAGCTGAAAGTCTAGTTCCAGGGCAGGTGTTCATCTCTGGAGTTCTGTCCCTTCATAGGAGGCAACGGTGGCCTACCTTTTAGGTGTCTCCATAATAAATCGACAATCGCTTCTGGCTTTAGTAGTGGCCAGCGCCTATAACTGCTAGTGCCCGCCATTGGAAAAGTATATTTCATAAAGCTGAACTATTTATGATACGTTTCTAGTATGTGTTTAATACTTGTTCTATTCTGCAATAAATGCTTGTTGTTATACGGTATTCTTATAAAGTACAGTACAGTATTCTTATGCAATATTCTTATACAGTAACATTGGTTACTGTAAAGAATACTAACACTTACTATTTCGATATCGAATGCCTAATATTTATTGGTGTTCTGTATGATACTGGTGGTCTATATGATTATTCACTTTACGGGTTCGCTTTATGCGGAATAGTTTCATTCTTAAAAAAAATTAAATTTATAGGCTATGAAATTCTTGCTTTGTGCACAACAGGTGTGGCAGTCATATCAGATATCTACGATTTAACTGAATAGCTGCATAATCGACCAAGGAATATTCGTCACAATATTAGATGATAATTTGCGTCTGAGAGAATAAAGATTAATTTTCATAAAATGATGTATTTTTGTTCTCTTTTTAAGAGAATTTTACATCACTGTGCAAACCTCTTTTCGGCATGCTACCTTGTAAAGTTGGAATTTCGGCAGGCAGTCTAATCAGGCCTAGAGAAGCACAAAGATAAGATTTTGTGAATATAGCACTTATCGTTTTAATTCTGTGGGTGTGATAGAACTTATCCCTTTAATTCTCTGGGTGTGCCCGAAACCGGCACACTGAATGAATAGAGCTTCGAAAAGAGTGCTGAAACGAGCATTGCTCGGAAGCATGAAAGATTGGAGATTTTGCCTATGATTAAAAACACTAGATTCTGAATACCGTAGCAGATTTAGCATTACCCAAGGTGTGCCACGAGGAGGCCTGCTATTCTACACCCCTCTAAAACGATTTTCTTGGTTATATGATGACTACATACCTTTAAACAGAAATAAAATAACTTAAGTATATGATATTTACATTAATTGCATTTCATATTTACATATTCGTCTTTTTTTTTTCAGAGTGGCCTTTTTCGAAGAAAGTGATACCACCTTTGAAAAAACACAACCCAACATTGCATGTTTTGCACATGTACCGGGATGCGTATCAGTTTCTCTATCTGAAGGCAATTCGTATAGCACTTTCAGTGATTCAGAAATGGTCAGCCCTCTCCGATCCTTTTGAAAAATAATTAAAAATTCGAAAAAAAATAAACTAATATTATATCTGTAATTAGAAATTATAACCTAAAATAAAATTAAATAAACGTCTACAACTTAAAACTATCAAAGCTTTTTTAACAGAGCTTTTTTGAAGGAAAGCGAAAGAGAAAAAGAGAACTGCTCCTGTGAAAAACCAAACAGCTAACTGATAAAATTACCGCTGACCTTCAGAAAATCACTCCAACAATTTCTTTGTTGATAACCAAACCTCCTTTCAAAAAAAAAAAAAAATTTTTTAAAGAGAAAAACAGAAAATGAAACACAGTTGTTGACCCAACATATCCATTGAGAATGAGCTAACCGGCGAAATGCAGAGAGATACAGTTATTGGTCTTGTCCTAGACTCTCAGTGATCCCACTCTGGGCACACCTGATGTTCACCGTCAGATTTTAGGCAAGATTTCAAGGTAAAAATTTAAATCTAATATAGAATAAGGAGATTAGCATACAGCCAAGAAAATAACACAGAAATTCCATTTAAAACAATTCCTTTTATATCCTAATAAAATTCTGGAACATTTCTTTGAAAAATGAGAGTCCAAAAACTAAACATGTCTAAAATATGTGGACTGGTTTGTGTTGTGCTGCCATCTAGTATAAATAAAGAAGGTACAGAGTATCCTATAAATCATTTTTCATTCAATTTTGCTGTGCGTACCGAAGGAAATTTTTAGGTGTGTCCAGACTGGGTACACCGTGCCGCAAAGGTATAAGATATTTGACTGAAGAAGTAAAAGCTGCTACTAATAGATGAGAAGGTCACCTGAGAAGTTTGTTTCACTTAGTAACAGATGAGGCCAGTTATACATATTTTTGTGTTTCTTGAAGTAACAAGTCATTTCTCCTGAATTGCAGACTTTATATACATGTTTCAGTTTCTAATTCTCCATGAAAATTTATAATGATATGCTAATCAAGACTTCACCCCGGTTAGAATACTAACTAACGAAAGCCGATTTTCAATCTAGAAAGAGACTGTGCTTATAAAATACATAATTTGCATGTAAAAATACATATCCTATTCTACGAGCTTCACTCTTTTAAAAATTCTATGAGAATTCTGAAAATAATACCATCTCGTGGTTTCAAGTGTCTGGTTCATTATGTATTCAGAATAAAATAGCGAATCTATACATTTTTTCCCATATTTGCGTATCTATTCTATTCGTCCACTATTTTCATTTTGAATATATAAAATAAGTTTAAAAAACAGGAACGAACATGTGTCGCTGAAAGCGTCATTAAGAACCGATCAATTTTTGGCTTGATTCTGCATATTTACATTATTTTTATTTCTATTTAATTTGCTCTACAGAATCTTCAGTGTTTCTAGTTTACAGAAATTTAAGGAAGTCTCTTTTTAAAATTTCCAGTAAATTCTTGTTTTATTTGTTAAATATTAATATTAATTAGCTTTTACTAAAATGCTGTGAGACAATTCCAACTCCTCCTTGAAAGAAAGAACGTGATTTAACATTAGCTGTGATCATTTACAATGTTTGGTTCCAATATTCGCATATTATATACATTTATTCGCTTCTTCTATTTTAGTTCACCAGCTGCCGAGCGGCAAATACGCTGAACACTGGTAGTTTGGTCCGAGGTTCGAATCCCGCGAATGGGCGTTTTCGTAGTTTTCCCCATGTGTAACGTGTATACGAACCAGTTTCCCATAGAAAGTCCTCCACGAAGGCATCCCTTCCTTTAGGCAGATAGCCCTCGTGTGCTTTGCCATAATTGAATAACCTATTTCATTTTAGCATTTTTATTTTCTTCCATTCATTCTTGCCAAAATTACACAGCATTATAAACAAAAAAAATCCAAAAAATATGATTATAAGCATGCAGTTATAATAAAACACATTATGGCAAAACAATTTGTATTGCTAAAGAAATTTTTGATCTGTTGCTAGAAGATTTTACGTTATGTATATTTTTACATATGGCAAGTGCACTATATTTCTGTTTTGTGATTTAAATCATTACGATTATAATTTCAAGTAATCGAAAATCAATTATTCAGTTTCAATTTTACACTTGCATTCCATTTTCCTTTGCATTTTGATTTTTTTGTATACGATTGATTTTTACCCACTCCCCACCTGCTTATTATTTGATCAAAATTAGTACCATTGTATTCCATATTCAAAATTCACGACTAAAATTCTTAAATTCTAAATGCGCAAAATCATCTATATAACCCCCCCTCCAGAATATTAAATTTTCTGGGTTGAGAGCTCTTCCTTATCTATTTAAAAGACAAAAGTAAAGCCAATTATATGGTTAGAATGCACGTCTGTTTAACATCGCTTGAAATTGCTAATCAAATATTACTTAGGTCATTAGTAAGAATTCAAATATAGGCCCATTAAAATTACATTATGTAATTTTCAATCAAATCGAATTCGTTCTCTTTTTAATTAAATCCATTCCTGTTAGAAAGATCAAAACTGACATAGTTTTCCCACAGTGCACTGTGAGTGATGGCGTATAATCAAATTCCAATTTAGCTACCCAATCAACAACGAGTATAAAAGCCGGCAGATACGCTTCATCTTCTGCTCCAGTCAATTACTTAAACACCACAGCTTCAAAATGGCGACAACAGAAGAGCGAACGAATGAAAAGACGGTACATTTTATCATAATGACAAGCGCATATTTTCTTGCCTAATTTTCAACGCTTTCGAAGATCTTTCTTAATTTATTCGACCCAGAACAATCCGGGAAATTTATTTGCTTCGATAAGGTTAGTTAAAAACGGTCTTCATTTCACTTCAGTTCATAACACCTGATAAATTGCCTTTTCTTATTTAGTTTCGTTGTTCCGGCGGTGGAGGATTTTTAACTAGGGTTTATATTGTCTGTTACGGTATTCTAGAAGATATGCGGATGAAAAGAATGCTGGAATTTGTTTCGCTAAAGGAATCATCAGTTTGAAATGACAATGGTTGTTTATTTTGCTATTATTCAATTAATTTTACCAGATGTCATTTTTTTCTACTTTATTTACTGAAAAATAGTAGAAAGAAGTACAGATGTAAAATGCCTCAGTTAACATTATCTCGAATAAAAATAATTCGATATAACGCGGTTTCTTGAGAAACTCGAAAAAGAGCTAAATTTGTATGCTTCATTTGTTATCCCAATTCTTTGAACATACTTTAATAAATTAAGCATGCTTTAATAATTAATTAAACAGGCTTTAATAAATTAAATGAAGAACTTAAATATAGATCTTTAAGTGCAAAATGGATAGATATTCGTATTAAATATTTTCATGGGATCAGATAAAAGTCTAAAAGTTGAGGACTGTTTTATCAAATATCGTTAATCATTTAAAAATAAATAAATAACATTGATTTTGTGACCACATTTTGCTGAAAATGTGGTTTACGCACTTTGTTAAAATTATTTGAAAGTAGAATGATGGTGACTTTTTTCTCTCTCATCCACAAAGTAAAAAGGAAGGAACGATTTGACTTTTTTCCTCCTCTGAACAATGGAAGGGAAGGAAAAATCGCCAAGTTAAATTTTTGAATTTCTCCATAAATTTCGCACCAAAGTTTACAAAATTTTAAATATTTAGGCATAATTTAAGTCGTAGACTCGAAATATTGAAAAACATTGGTACGTTGCTTCAGAAAAAGTCCGTGTCAATATACCTGTATTAGAACAAAGCAATATATAAATCTAATATATATCCTAAGTCGCGCTATCGAGACATAAAAAACGCAATCTGAATTTCGTCAATCGGCCCAGTAGAACGGGATATATAGCTGTTCCCCCCCTTTTTTTTTTTGCACGTACAAATAATCGCATGACGATAACATAGCAGACATTGTTTCTCAGGCTTCTATAGTTGTAAGTGCGTATTCGCATAATGCTTTGTGAGCGCAAGAAGGAACTAAGAATATTTATACCTCCATATTTCATGTATTTTGATATTAATTAACATTTTGTTGCTAAAAAATAAGAAGAAAATTTAAGCATTCAAAAATTGAAAATGAGGAGACACATAATCCTACGAATAGCAGTTAACAAGATTTTAAATTTTTGCATGAAACTATTAAAAATCATTAATTTCTTTATGAAGCAGGATGGTAGTTTTAACCATTTTAAAAAATATAATTTTAAAAATTCAGAAAAGAGAAGATGAGTAGCTGCACGATGTTACATATATATTAAAATTATTTAATTAGTTATAAAATTCTAAAATTATTTTCGTTCGCTTTGATAGTCTTTTAGTAAAAATTAAATGTTGTTTTCTTTCGATCAGTTAAAAATTTTTAATATAGTTATCTTTATTCAGTTACTCATCTTCTCTTTTCTAATTTTTCTAGACTATATTTTTTACGAAAAACTGCCAATACAGATTCATAAGAGACCTTATTTAAATAATGAATTAATAGTTAAGTACATAAATTTAGAATTTTGTTAATGGTTGCACATAGGATTAATTTTATATTCATTTTCAGTTTTTGGCTTAAGTTTCCTTCCTGCATTTTTAGCAAAGCATTATTAATTAACCCAAAATATGAACCATAAAGATAAAAACACTGCTATTCCTTTTTGCTCTCACAAAACACAATGCTACATTACACGTTTTAAAAAAATGAAAAGCACGATATTATTATCATGTGATGATTTATGGAGGTGCTTTATTTTTCACTACGATATTTTTTGTGACGATGTTTTAAATCAGCGATGTTTTAACCAGCGGCTTAATTTTCGACGACGATGTTTTATACTAGGATGTTTCCTCCTTGTCTTTTTTTCTTCCATGATGTTTTGCACGAAGACGTTTTCCCCTTGCGTTGTTTTCTCCGTCACGGTTTCGTCCACGATGTTGGCGGACATCGAAATAATCAGCAAAACTGACAGGGTGATCACATGATAAATGGTGAAGATTCGAGAAACTGTCGGAGCCTGGTCATGCAACGGTACAGTAGCAGTTTAACGGAAAGGTTAGTGGTTGAGAATTTACTCTGATTTCTCGTTGATGGGGGAAAGTATATAAGAATCAGTCAGCATGACAAATAATACGAAACTAAATATACATTACATTATACGGCTATTTAGTTTTCACTTATAAATCAATCACTTTTAGGAAATTAATTTATTTCTTATACACATCCAAAATAGACATCCTATAAATGGATGATGTTTTTTATACAAATATGTATTGCGCATACACAGATTTTCTTCATTAAACATCGTCTTTTTAAATTTTTTGAAAAATAATTATTTGGCGCAAACAAACGGAGAGCAAAAGTTGATATCGTGTAACTTCAAGAAAGAGTGAACGTTTTCTCCTGTTTTAGAAATCTAGCAAAACTGAGAAATACTGAGTTTAAAAAATTAAAAAATTAATTTTATTTTAATTAATTAGTAGTTTCTTTATTCTGTAACTTTAAATAAGTATTTGTTTCACGTATAAGGAATACATTTTCAAGACCGTTTTCCAGAGAGAAAGTAAACAAGAGTTTTAATCAACAAAGACAAATTTTCTAAAAGGATTTGGTGGCTCAAAGATGGAAAACCTTCTTCAGTGTTCTCCAAAATTAGAAACTCATGCTTAATGAATTATAAAACTCACGCAGAAATGAATTGTAAAACTGACTTCGCTGTATTTATTCTACTGATTGTGTATTAATGCTGTCGTTGTTGCTATTAAATTTCTTGTTTTGAACATACTCTACATCAGGCCCATGAATTCATTCAAGAGAGAAAAGGATTGTGCACGTGGCTGGCCAAGGTCACAAGCACGTTTTAGATAACTGCATGGGTTTGCCAAGATTCGTCCCACATTTGATAGAGAACATTCAGGTTGGCAAAAATGACTATTTCCTATCCCTCCTTGCTCCCATGTCAACCTCTCGAGAAAACTTTTGTCTAGATAATAATATAAGTGCCCTCACATTGCACTTATACATCCATGGTTACAAACATCCATCCTTTTCTAGGCTTCGAACTTTGGACGAAAACTGTTTGCAGCCTGCTCCTCTTCCAGTATGCCAGCAAGGGCTGCTTTGCTTTCTTGTAAAACATCAAACTCTTACCACAGCTAATTTTCTATCACTGCACAAACTTTGGAAGTTAGTTCTTAGAGAGCTCTTTTTCTGTTGTTAAAATTAAAGTTTCTTTTATTTTTCACTACATATTGCCTGCATATTTACTTCGCAAACCGCGCACTCTTTGCACAATATTGGAAGCTGGCTATACATTTGGTGATGCACGAATGAAATTTGTTTAATTTCTGTTTTACTTACTACGCTGTAAGAACGAGAACAGATATGTTTTCGCTTCATCTCCATTCACTTGTAATTTTATGCTTTCTTTTTGAAAACAGACCATCTGGAGAATCGAAAAACAGGATACTGAAATTTTGGAAAGTATTAAATTAAGGTTATATCATTAGAGTTTTAGCTGTCTGTTTACAGCGAATTAGTAGATTATGCTTTATCACTATCAGTCTCAAAATGCGCTGAATAATCTGCTTTTTTCCAGAAATAATGAATAATCCATTTTGAAAGACGTAATTGCCAGGTTAATACATTAAATATATATAAACTGGGTAATGTTTTATTTATTTTTGCATTTTATTAGCCAAAAAGAGCGCTATGCCAGAAGGCGTATTAGTCTCAAAACGGCATTTTGGAGCTTTTTACTATAAACAGTAAATGATTCTTTTTTAAATTGCTACTACCAAATATTATCGCGCTATATTATATTTAAAGGAGATAAAAAATGAAGAATCTGCATGAATATGTATTTTTCTCGCATTATGAAAAACGACGGTACCTAAACGATTAAATTATGAATAACGTAATCCTCCACCCGAACATGGGCACCTGGAGGCCCGAATTTTGAATTTCGAATTTGTTTTATTAGCTATTTCATAATTTGTAAAACTTTAACGAATTTTTAATTTACAAACTCAACGAGTTCAAAACGAACGATGGCAACACTATGTGGAAAAGAACATTTTTATGTTCAGCGTGCAAGACTGTCTACTGGAAATCCTAAAGATATGCTGTTTTGAAATATTTTGTGATATTTTATGGGGTTTATGTGCGAAAAACGTGATATTTAATAAGTAAAGGTAACACACAAAACGTTAAAAAAGCACTTTAGGCGTAATATAAATTCTGAAACTTTCGGATTTTATTTACATATTTATTTTTTCTTTATTTACGTATTTGTATTATTACTTGTTGTTTTACTTACTACTTTTCACGTAATACTTTGAAAGACAAAACTAAAGAAGACACACAAAAGCAACGAGCTTCAAAATATTTTTAGGAATATAAAATGAAAGCTGCGGACCCTCTAACTGCTTTAATATATCTTGTTTCATAATTTCTCCTTCTTTGTTTTTTTCCGATAAGCGACGTTAAAGATATAATAACGTCATCGTAAAATATTCGCATCCTGTTTGCAAATGTTTTTTGAAGAATAAGGAACAGAGCCTACAGTTATTGACAAAACATGTGTAGTTAATTTTATTAATCATCAATAACTAGGGGTAATTTTTAAGTTTAATAGACCGTTATTCCAGCATAAACATTTCAAGTACTTTTTTTCCAATGACAGTCGAAAAATATATTTGTAAGATAAAAAGTGGAAACAAGATTGTTAAACAAAAACATATATTACAATAACTTTTCACAATATACATTTAACATACATTATTTTACCAACCAAGTAAAATAATTGTTGATTATTTTCAGCTATATTAAACACTTTTTTAATCTTTTTAAGAAGTTTTAATTTTGCAGAAAATAAGTTGTATGATATGGACAAAGACCATTACATTGCAAAATACATTTCATAGAAAAGAACGTAAATTTGTCTAAAAAATATTGATTTCGAAAACAAAATATTCCAAATATTAAATAGAAAACATTTCCATACTTAAATAAATTTTCTAATTTTCTATATTTCTATATTTCTCACTTTCATTTCAAAAAAATAAAATATCACTAGGGTAAAGGTGAAGATATATTTTATATATTGCTTTAAAAAATGAACTATAATATCTATACAAAAATCCTACATTGCTCATTCTATGAATAAAAATCCCTATATGTTTCACAAAAATTCATAAATAATACTATAACAAATAAAAAACATGTTTCTTTCGGCGAAAGAAAATTGATGATATTATTGTGCCTTTCCCGTCCTTTGTAAAGTAATGATATTGTGTATGCGTTTTATTTTTTGTGCGATATATTTCAATTGAGATACATTAAAATAAACGGATATGTAAATTTATAAGTTCTGATTTTTTGCTTAAATATGCTTTATTCTATTTCTCACAAATATTAGAAAAATACGATTACATAATATTTAGAAATAGTATTTGGAAAATGAGCAAATGTATTTCGTTTAAGAAATGATAGATATATCAGAAATTAAGCAATAGCACCAGATACTAATCCCATTTCTCTCATTTTATGTCTGCTCAAAACTCAAAACTTTGTAAGGTTATTTATGTTAATTAATTAGTTATTTTATTTTACGAATCTTTACTCTCACTTTTCCCTTTCCATTTTCTTGCCAGAATGCAAATTTTAGCTTCTGTGTATTTAAGCGGGTGTTTCACATGTTCCGCCTATTGAAGGGCACGTTACTATTTAATATTCTACTATGGTATTCCTGTCTACGGAGTTGGTTTGTTCTGGCAGATTGTGCTGTCAGACCAGTGTAAGCTAGAGCCAACTTGCGCACTAAATATCTTTGTATTGCTTTTGGCTAGTTTCTACTTAGATTTAGTTTAAATCTGAATTCCTTATTTTTAATTTCTAGCCATAAATACTGACTGAGTTTGAAAGCAACAGGAGTGCCTTCTGTTCTACCAGGAGTGTCTTCTGTTTTCAGTTCCTAATAAAAAGGTCTTTTACACCTTTGGTACGTTTCTGTTTGCTAATTTAGACATAGCGATAAGTCGCTTAGATCTACATAGAGTCTGAGTTTAGTGCATGTTACCAAAACATGTGCGACTCTACACTGGCTCCGATCTAAAATATGGCAATGTCTCGAGAAAATCCTGCGTTTATTCTGGCCTCCTGAACGTCGCAAGTTCTACCGGCACCAGTTATTCGCATTTGGAGGTATTAGGCTGCATTGTGGACACTATGCGGGTAGCTCTGAAGCTCACAGTGACTTCCTCAGTAACTAATTTTCATGAGCATTTAAATTCGCTTAGTACTATGGCGAGAAGTTAAGTCGCAACAGCCATTACCGCTTTAGGAAGACAATTTTAAAATTGGTATAAAAGTATTGGCAAAGTATTGAAAGCGACATTTACAAATTCAAAATATTTAAAAATGCACTCGTCAACCACTATCCGATTGTAAAAGATAGGACGAAATTATCGAAACAAGTGAGAAGCTACCAAAACAAGTGAGATTCGGCAACTTTATATCTTCTCTGCTATGCAAAGTAAAATGAAATCAACAAGATATATTTGATTTGTTAAGTAATAATCTTCAAAAGCTAATTTTATGTAAAATACGTTTATACACAAAACACTGCATATTTTATGCAGCAACAGAGCATACATCTTACAGATTTGATTTTCGTAGTGTAATCCGTAGCTTCAAAATAGTTTTAAATTTTATATTCTAAAACAGTTTTAAGCACACGTTAACATAAGTAATTCTAAAGCACAGAAAGTAGAGGGAAAGACAAAAATTAGCCGTATTCTTCTTTCTAAAATTTATTTACGCAAACGTTGGGGCCGAATAAGTATGTCATTTTCCGCATAGTCTTCTTTCTTTGTTGGTTATTCAACCATTTATGCAAAGCTTCCTACATTTAAGAGTTCGCAGAAATCAACGAGAATGCAAAGCATCTTTGAGCAATCTAAAGACATGGATTGAGGAAGAGGAGTTTTGTATCGTACAAAACAGTACATTTCAGCGCAGAATGCTGAAATAGCCTGTCTGTATCTATTAATGGTTTTAACGATCTTGTTTTTTGAGGTAAACTTTCTTGCCACACATTTCATTCAGATTTTATGAAACCAAGCTCATTATAGATGATTTGATAGGCAAAATCGTGAGTAATCTGTAGAAAGCATCCTGCTTCATTGGTGGTAACATGGTGCTCCACCAGTTCTATCTCTCGAACTCCTTGAATCTTCTCGTCAATGGTTGACTCGTTCTTTGTGCATCACTTCCTTCTAATTACTTTCAAACTCCTTAGTCTACTCCTACATACAAGTAAGAGCATTTCTCGGTATTGTAGTAAAAGATATCAATAAATATCAGCCCTTTACACGCATTCCGACCGAAGAACGCTCTTTGTTTCTCAGTTGAAAACACTGGCAGCGTAGAGGCAATGTTTAAAGCAGCAATCAAATTATGCGATCAGCTTCAAACTTTAATAACCAGTCCAGAGTATATTTACGCATTTTTAGTCTGATGCACAACTTTACGCTTCCATGCACAGAAGGCAGACAATCTAAAGATGTGTTACTGAAAATCTGCGAGAATTTTTGAGTCATCATCTTATGTAATTATAATTTTAGTAACATGTTTTATGATTAGAAATGCAAATTTAAAAATGCATTCAAAACATGTGCCAAAACTGCGCATACACATGTAAAACTACTTTCTGAAATATCGTGAATTATTAAAAGTGCAACAGAAAATAGTCAGGAATCTAAATATATCATCTGCACCACGCCAAAACTGTTTTTCCTAACTGCACGCTGTTTTCTTCTTATTACTTAGTTGGGTTAAATGTTTCATATCGTACTTGACCAATGTGTTTTTCTCGACAGAAGTACTGCAGAGCAGGAAAAAAAGAAAATAATAATAAAATATTTAAAGCTTTAGTAAACATTTAAAATTTATTCAACTATAAAGTAATTTAATTAGGTAAAAGTTACGTTTGTGAACTCATAAATAAATGACGACATATCTGATACTTGACAACAGAGTTCTGGACCTTGAAAATCCAGAAGAGGGTCAAGGAGGACCACATTATTTTCATAATTACAACAGCAAATAAAGAAGCATATTACACAGTCCAGTCACATTAATGTGACCATCTGTCAAAAGCCAGAATAACCACCTTTCGCAGAGCGGACTGCTGCGAGACGTGCAGGAAGAGAGTCACATAGGTCCCTGAAGGTGTTCTCTGGGATGTTGAGCCATGCCGACTCTAATGCCGTGGCCAGCTGCGCTAGATTACGCGGTTGAGGATCCATGGCGCGAACAACTCGATCGAGATGGTCCACACAGATGCTCGATTGGGTTTAAGTCAGGTGAGTTTGCTGGCCAGGGGAGGACGGTAAACTCATCCTGGTGCTCTTCGAACCACGCACGTACACTGGCAGCTGTATGGCACCTCGCATTGTCCTGCTGGAAGATGCCATCATCCTGAGGAAAAACAATGCGCATGTAGGGGTGAACATGGTCCGCAAGGACAGATGCGTACTTGTATTGATCCATTGTGCCTTCCACAATGATCAGTGAACCTAGAGAATGCCAGGAAAACATTCCCCAGACCATAATGCTCCCGCCTCCAGCTTGGACCGTTCCGGCAATGGTTGCAGGGTGGTTCCTTTCAGAGGTTTCACGCCTTATACGCCAACGTCCATCTGTCCGATGGAGCATAAAACGCGATTCATCCGAAAACGCAACCTGTCGCCACTCAGTGGACGTCCAGCTGCTGTACTGGCGTGCAAATTCTAGCCTTCGCCGTCGATGAACAGCAGTCAGCATAGGTGCACGAACCAGGCGTCTGCTTCGGAGGCCCAGACGCAGCAATGTTCGCTGAATAGTACTTTGGGAGACACTTTTGGTAGCCCCTTGGTTCATTTTGGTGGTCAGTTGCTCAACGGTAGCCCGTCTATCTGCCCGAACGCATCTCCGCAACCGTCGTTCGCCTCTGTCATCTATGGCCCGTGGTGCACCACATTTGCCACGTCGCTGATTTTGGACAGTCCCATTTTGCCATGCACGGTACACTTTTACCACGGCGGCACGCGAACAGTTCACAAACTCAGCCGTTTCGGAAATGCTTCCACCCTTGGCCCGAAAGCCAATGATCATGCCCTTTTGGAAGTCGGATAAATCGCTTCGTTTCTGCATTACGCCAACGATTGAAATGTTTTCCGAAGCCCTCACACACCCTTTATATACGCTCAACTGCACTGTGCTGCCACCTGCCTTCTGTGATTGGTTATTTAACTCTGACATGGAAAGTACGTGGTGGTCACATTAATGTGACTGGACTGTGTATAAGTAAAATCATTGTATTTTTTTTGTAACATGAAAAATCTAAAGACAAGCTATGCTGGAAAAGTAAGAATACAGGGCAAGCGCATTTAACATTGAGTAAATAGGTGTCTCGGTAATTTGGCCAGATATCCCCAATTTGACAACGAGTTTGGCAACTCATTTTGTTGGTAATGACGAGAAATCGCCAAAAGTTGCCAAATTTGGTCACATTTTGGTCCGGTCCCTGTATCCCCGTAATATGTATCGAAATTGAATAAATGTAACTGACCACTATGTTAGCTGTAACCGTAATTCCATTCTAGTATTGCTTTCGAGTAATTTCGAGAAACAGAAAGTAGTAGAAACATCTCAGCGGCCGGTTGAAAAGTATTTAAGCCCAAAAAGAGAGCATCTGCTCTCAGTTGCTTAGTTATTGCTGTTGCGAGTTGTTAGTTCCGCGTAAACTGAGATATTCGAGTTAGCTTTAGATACGCTTTGCATTGCGTTGTGTTTAACGTTCTGAGTAGTTTTGTGCTTAATTACTCATTGCGCTCTGTGAAATTTTGAACTCATGTAAGAGTATTTCTGCCGACAATTGCAGAGCCTTAAAGTGTTTATTTTTGATAAAATAAATTTTTATTCACCTAACATCGGAGCTGTGTGCATTCAATCTATTACGAACTCGTATTCACGTAAAAATATATTGCTACACCTCATCCAAAACTAGGTAAAAAAATACTCATTATATTTTTCATGCGTACCTTGACATGTTTGTGAATTTTCATACCTATTCTATTATATATTTTTAAGCGTTAAATGTAAAGGTAAATTTAGTAAGCTTGTAGAGTCATTAGGTTATTTCGAAAGCAGGAGAGATGAAAAATGAGCAGTGCCCTCGCCGGTACTCGAACCACGGATCTCTCGAATACGCGTCGAGCGTGCTGACCACTACACCACGAAGGCATGCTAACAAGACTGGAGAAGTACCTTATATACTCCCCCTTTTAAAGGGTGACTGGAGTTTTGGGGACTCAATTGTCAAATCCTGGTGGTGGAAAATCATTATTCACCACTTTTATAGTTCGGGCGCCAGTGTAGAGTCATTAGGTTATTTCGAAAGCAGCAGACATGAAAAATGAGCAACGCTTTCGCCGAGAATGGAACCATGGACCTCTTGGTTACGCGTCGAGCGTGCTGACCACTACACCACGAAGGGCATGCGAAGAAGGCGGGAGAAATATCTTATAAGTTAGGTTCTTTCTTAAATGATTAATCCAGATTATCTTCAGAAAATTGCAATGGTACTTTCCGATGATATATTTAACATTAAAAAAAATTAGATTTTTAACTCCTGACGGAAAGGTATAAATTTTTAAAATTGTAGAAGTTCTCTAATAATCACACTTTAGCTACTTCCCTCCTTTTACAAAGTGACCTATTTAAAAGAAACAAGGATATTTCTCGAAAAAGATTTTGAGTGAATTAAGGAATTTTTCTATTCTTTTTATATTTTTGTTGGGAGTTTTATTGTGAAACCTAACTCCCATTTTACTATTCCTTGCAAATCGTATCTCGTAGAATATTCCGGGTATACTTAAAGAAATTCATCTTTTGATCACCATTATCTTTGTGACCGCGCTTAGATAAATATACACCTCTGGAAAACATTTTTGATACACTTTGATGATAACATTTCTTACAATTTATGGTTTTCTAACTCCCATTTTATAACAAAGGTGGATGAACATCTTGTGATAATACCCTGGTATTTATTTTCAGTAAATGTTATTTAACAAGATTTCTACCTGTTGTTCTTATAAATCTTTTAAAATATTTCATCTGATCTATCAAGATTTCGCCCTAAATTATTTAACGTTTTCTTCACGTGTATTCTTATGCGTAGCTTGCGTGCTACGGTTTTTGCTTTCAAAAGCAGATTTTCAGAGGCATCATTTTAAGATAAATATGTAAATATTTTCTAAGTATAATATGTGGTTGATCTGTTACCTGTCTCCTACCAGAATACTATTTTAAATTTCTTCTGTCAACAGTTTTCATACTTTATTTTTGGTTTTAATACACGACTTCCGATTTCTAATTGTATGTAACCATAAATCAAACTTCTAGAAACATTCTTGTAAATTTAGACACAATTTAAAAACGCTCCTTTATTTTTTACAAAGAAAGCAGTGCATATATTTCAAGTCGAAACATTAATATGAACAATATATCAAAATCATTCAACAAAAAAGAAAATAAATAAGAAAGGAGAAAATTCGGGTTTTTTAACTTTCAAAATCTATTTAATATAATATGAAATTATCTGTTAGCATTATGCATAGTTTGTAAACATCCTGCATACTTTATCTTAAAATAGCAACAATAGAAATGCTTTATAAAAATTATGCATGCTTTGTATTAAAATAGCAAAATTATACATACTTTAAAATTTTAAAACTGTGAACAGAAATTTTGCTATCTCCTATTTTTTAATTCAGTTTTTTTACATTTTAAATTAAAAAACGTTTTTGATATCTTTGATTGAATTTATTTCCTAAGTTTTGGAACAAATGTTCTATATCCCTTTAGTCTCCACATAATAAGAAAATGAAGCACCTGAAGAAGAGATACGGGTCATTTGTCTTAAAATATATAGAATAACAATCATTTGAAATTACACCATAGAATGTCTCGGTGTTGAGAAGTATTAAACTATATACTGAAGTAAGCCAAATCATGAAACAATGAATAAGATAGTAAATACTGTCACAGATTTACTTCACTGTTAACAAAGCATCGTCTGTTTGACATCAAAATTCAACACAACTTCAATAACCATAATCATCCTTACTGTCATCTCATGTTTACTACACGCGTAATACGCATAAGCCACTAGTTTCCATTTTACTCCTACATCAGAGAAAAGTAATAAAGTAACTCCTTACTGGCATCATTGTATTGCCATAAGCAATAAGACTACAGATATACAAGAAACTTGCTCGCAGAAATATATTCTAATATCAGACTTGGAGAAGTATTCCTTTCTAAAAAGCGTTCCTTATACAGAACGCTGCAGCAGATGGAAAATACTCGTTGAATCCAGCTGCAAAACTATTCTCAACTATTAACAAAATGTTGGAAGATCCTCCTCCCATTTTCAAATTTTGCTTTATAGAGAGTTAACTATAACAGACATTAAAGAAATAATATAAGGTAAAATATTCGTAAAAACAAAATATAATTTGAAGTATACTGTTGTAATTTTATGTAAACATTGGATTTATTTGATTGCATTTTTTTGCAGATTTGTAGTATTATGCATTGTTTTTATTCACTTATTTACTGCATTTTATGTAATAATCTTAATTTTGCTGTGAGTTTTATTAAGTCGAGTTTGTGGTCACTTATTTATATGCGAGTGTTTGTTTCACGTATTATTTTACTGTTTGTTTGATTCTGAATCGATCGACATATGAATTGCGTAGATAATTCAGTAAGAACCAGAGATACAAACAGAGAGTATCTTATCGGATGCAGGCAAAAACATGTGTCATCAAGTTGTCTCATTTGGCAATTTTCGTCAACGTAGCGAGATTATGGAAGTTTTTCGAAAGCAGACTTTTGAAGCTCCGATGGAAGAACGTGAGTAGTTCTCTTTGTGTGAAATTCAGTGTTAAAAGGTTTCGGGTTATGATCAACCATGTGCAAGGTACGTGAGAACAATTTGGTGCCAAACGTAGTTCAAATAGCTTCTTCATGTTATGTACAATGTTCTATAAAGTTACGATTCTTGTAATGATGTTAGCTTTGATTCTGATAATGTCTCTATTATTAGTAGTCTTGAAAGTGACACTGGTTGTATAATGAATGCTTCTAGGTACCTCGGCAAAATAAAGTTCAGGAATTATATAAAAACGACAATAACAGTGTTGATGTTAGTAATAATATTAAGGATAACTGTTTTGTGGACAACCAAGTGAAGCTTAATGGTTATGATGTGCAAATCTCTAAGATTTAACCCATCATGTTTCAACCTAGCATTAAACTTTCTGACTTTCTAAAAATTCTTAAACGGGCACACCAAATCAAATTTTTCGGGATGGATGAATGGTGGCTTCTTGAAAATTTCCCCTAAAGACGAAAGGGAATTATTAGAGGAATTAAAAATTATTTCTGAACGCCTAGTTGATAACCAAGTTGATTATTGTATTATCAGATAAAAATTTGAATGACAACTTAAGGTGGTATTTAGAGGGCTGCATAATGATACATCTGTTAATGAAATGGAGGAAGGATTTGTAATTTTGGCTTTACTTTAACGAAAGTAACGCAGATGTTTAGTTTGAAAACTAAAACGCCTATGACGTTATACCAAGTTCAATTAAATTTCACCCCTGGTATCGAACGCATTTATGAATTTACCAGATTTTTAGATTTCAATATATATGTTGTTACGTATAAAGTTAAACGGAACGGGGTTCAGTGCCACGCCAACACTTTGACCAGTCTTCTGAAGATTGAATGTTAAAGTCTAGATGTTTGAAATGTGTCGGTCAGCCCAAAACTGAACAAAAAGTGGAAGAGGTTGGGTAATGAAACAGTGGTTTAACGGCCAGACAGCAAACTTTAGGGGATGCGCTAAATTTCCTAAATACCGTACACCCATGCGAGTGTTGTTAAGAATAAAGCACGCGTTTCTATTAACGCTCGTAATGAAAATTCTAATCAAGCTGGAATGCTAGCCCTTGGCGATAAGTTTAATGCTGTTAAAGGTGTGTTTAATATTTTAAGGAAATAAGTCAAATGTTCAAAGGTATATCCATTCATAACATTATGCAGAAAATAACAAATTGGATACCGGTAATGCAGGCTACACATAATTCAGAGAATAAATTATTTATCGTATTCTCCATTTTTGAAGAAATTTTTAATTCAACCAGTTAAGGTCATTACATTTTTAATAATCTTTAGTACAGCCATTTATTTGAAATATCCTATTGTGTTGTGTTCGGGAACTCTTGTTGTTGAATTATTTTAATAGACATCCATTGTTCGTAAGTTAATGTGCATTTCTTTCTCACTAGTTCTAATGCTTCTGTGCTTAATGTGCTCATAGTGACTTAAATTTCAGCTTTTGGGATTTTTCAAAGATTTCTTGTGATCATTTTTCAGAATTACGAAGGTATGCTATATTTTCGGATCTGTGTACCTGAAATTTAGAAATATTTCTTTGAGTTTCGGAACTTTTAACAACTTCTACAGGGGTAAGCCCTCGTGCCTAGGCATCCCTGTCTTCACATATCCTTCCATTAGGAGTTAGTTTATTTATTAACTTACGATTCGTGTGATGTTTTGAGCTATTATTTAGTGATTATTGGTTAAGATTTTTCTTTGGCTTTTCGTGATCTGCAGTATTTTTCGTTCGTTATCCAGAATCTACCTTACTTTCTTTTTCCTAAGCTATTGCAGTTGTTTGTCTAGCTATATGGGCTGATATTTACTTCAATGAAATATTAATTTCTTTATGATTTTCTAGCGCAGTTATCAAAAGAACTTTTTCTAACCGTAGTACGCAAAACTATGAACGTGCTCTCATTTTCCCGCCATAGAAAAGTCTGTTCTGTATATTTTCTAGTAACTTTAAAAAATTCTGATTTGTAAAAATTCTAACATAGAATTCATGAAAATTTTTTTATGGTCGTAGTTATACGACATGATTAAATACCCGAAGTTAAATTTAGCGATGGAAGTACCAAATTCGTAACTTTTATTTCGAAGCTAACGAAATCACAAACTTTATATAGTATTTCGAAAGATCAAATTTTTCGGCCCGTCATTCGAGAGTTCTTGCGGAAATCGTACGCATGTCGAATATTTTATTCGTCTGCCAAAAAATGTTCCTTTCAGAGTGGAGACAGCTTCTGCATTTTTATCGCATCCTGTGCGAAAGACCTTCAGGCGGATAAAAAAAAAACACCCTGTTTTCAGTTTTGTGCCCACGAGTCTATTTCTGCCTATTTCATTCGAAGAATTAGATGATTTTATTTCAAAATACTTTTCAGCGAAATTTTATCAGACGAAATATGACTTACACATGTGCTTGTTGCTTGAGGTTTTTGCTGCATTTTCAGAACGAACATGCAGTAAATTTGTTTACGGGAAGGACATTCTGAGTACAAGCAATAAACTTTATACGCTAGAAATAAAATAATTTCAGATTTATGCTTATATTTAAATTTTTAAAGTTACCTGACGTTTATAGTTTAGCGGAGAATTTAAAAATGTCTTATAAAATTCCCGCATAGTGATTTATGAGGAATAAAATGCAGGATCTTGTTAACACAATCTTGGCGACTTGCAGTATCATTCTTTCGAGGTCCCGATTTCCTTGTAAGTGCTGTGCATTTCTCCCTGTGTAGATGTCAAATCTAAGATGATGAATTTAAGTATGTTGTTTGATAAAAATATTAGCATCACTTTGTTATAATTCACTCAAATGTTCAATGGACCCCTATGAATGTGCGGCAAGTAACAAATGCATAAGATTTCAATTCAAACTGATAAATGTTCATCATTTTATTGTCTGTTTTCATTCTATAAAGCCAAGGGTTAACACATGAGTATTTTAGGATAAACATTTTGAAGCGTAGTCATGAGTTTTTTTTTCATTATTCATAATTCTCACTTTAGTTAACATGATACCTGTAATCTCATTTAAGCTTTGAAAGGCTGCTCGTAGATCATCAAAATACTGAACAAAGCGTTCTATCAAACACTTAAAAACACCGGCGACAAATGCTGTAAACTGACTGCGTATGCCTTCATGAGCTACGATTACAGGCTTGCCAATTGCAAGCATTTATTAGTTTTAAGCTTAGATAAATTATTACTATTTATTACAAACCAAGTTAATGATACTATTGGGTACGTACGGTTTCGTAATAGATTGAATGCACACAGAATTGATGGTAGCATGATAAAATTTATTTTTACCGAAACGAACTGGCTACAGATCTGGAAATTTCCAGATAAACACTTCTACAGCTCTTCTCAGCATCGAAGCGCATAACCAATAGTTACATTACGAATTACTAAGAATGTTAAACACAACGCAATGCAAAGGGCACCTAAAAGGCGAAGCTCTCATGGATACATCAATACTCCGAAATCGCTCTGAACTGACAACTGAGACACTAATGCCCTTCCAGGTTTGATATAGTTTTCCCTCCCATGGCGACAAATCTCTAGTACCTTCCACTTCTCGAAATTACTGGAAGCCATATGAGGGCCGGGACAGTTGCAGTTACATATAGGGATCACTTAGCATTATACCAAATAGATAGTTATAATTATGTAATAGTTATAATATATAATAGTTATATAATTATATAATAGTTAATTATGTAATATAATAATTATATAATAGTTATACAGGGACTGGACCAAAATGTCGCTACCGCCAAACGTGGCGACAAAACCATCTCCAGCTTGGAGAGATTTCGCCATTTAGTCAAATAGCCATTTACTCAATATTAAACAAACTTCGTCAATTTCAAGCATTTTATGTTACGTTATACAAAAAATACTACAATTCCACCCATAATTTAGTTAAATTATTTACATACCTAGAAAATTCGCAACAATACGTTTTTATCAGCACAGATCAGCTAAAATTAGTTAATCTACTGAAAGTTGCACGATCTGGCAATACTCCATTACCTTCATAGTTTAGCTCAGACAGCCCAGAACGTAGACACAACTTTCCCTCAGGGAACAACAACACTCACTTCAATTACCTTTTATGAGGGAAAAGCAGGATTATGAGGGATCAAAGGATGATCTGGGAGTCCTTCAACTTGAGGATCTCGGTGCCGGACAAGGAAGTAATTACGTCCTACGTTATTTAAGCGATTCTTTTAAAGACCTAATTTGGGATACATTTCCTTAATTTATAAGGTGTTTCTCTCCCTTTCTTAGCATGCCTTCGTGATGTAATGGCCAATAAGCTAGGCGCGTATTCGAGAGGTCCGAGGTTCGAGTCTCGGCAAGCGCATTGCTCATGTTTCATCTCTTCTGCTTCGAAATAACCTAATGTTTCTACAGTGGCGCCCGAACTAAAAATAGGTGGTGGATGATGATTCTCCACCACCAGGATTTGGCGATTGGGTCCCCTAATGCCCAGTTGCCCTTTAAAAGTGGGAGTATACAGGTATTTCTCCCGCCTTCTTAAAATGCCTTCGTGGTGTAATGAGCATCAGACTCGGCGCGTATTCAAGAGGTCCGGGGTTCGAATCCCGACGATGGCATTGCTCATTTTCCATGTCTCCTGTTTCGAAAAAACCTAATGACTCTACAAATTTTAATATCACTTTAAATTTGAAAATTATTCAGTTTTAATTTTTCAGTCATTGCGAGTACGAACAAGAGGAAATAATGGATTATAGAGAATACGTGAATATAACTTTCTTTAATTTTCATCTTTCAGAGATTGAACGTCTTTCGAATTTTATAAAATGAATAACAATTTATTCCCCTAAACATGAGCAGAGAACCAGAATTCATTACAATAAGTTAAAATGAATCCACGCGCAATTTAGAATATCAGTTTCGAGTTAATAAAATAATTCAGTATCATTAAGCATCACGACATTCAGTTTCTAAGTAGAGAAAATTTAAATTATTTCGATTACTTGTTGCCAAACTGGATATTAATTTGATACTTTTCAAAGAACCAAGCGAATGTAATCGGCTTTAATACAAATGCAGAAGGAAAAGATGGAATGAGAAGTATAAGCGTGATTGCAAATTTCTTTAGAAGTAATGCAGCTTGCGGAAATAAATTACTTAACTAAAAATAATTACATTATATCAAAGCTGTTTCCCAATTTAATTCAAAATGATGTGCTCAAAACTATTTTAAAAACATCAAATGCAAATTCTTTGAAGATTCATCTTCAGAATGTTTCACCAAATTTTATAACCCATCTTTTATTATTCAAAGAAGATAGAAAAGATTTAAGATATATTAGGACAAACATTTTTTCCCTATAAACTTTGTTAGAAGGAAAAACGTAGTACCCATTATTGTGATAGAAAGATGTTTTATTTTATTGCATCTTAGTAAATGAACGTGATTTTCCAAATGGAAATCGTTTATTAAATCAAAATAGCATTCGTTACTACAAACTAAAAAGGACATTCAACTGAATTTATCAAAATAACTGTCATGCTTCGGCAGTATTTTGCCCTGCTTCAGAATTTTTAAACTTAATAAAACTTACTAAATGTACATTCTACTTATACTTAAAAAGTATGTTAGGTTAACGCTTCTCTTTTAGGAAACAAAGTTTGAGATTAAGATAAAATAGTTTATTCCCCTTAACGACATTTCTGACTTATATAGAATTGTTTACTCATCTCGAGTTCATGAATTCGTAATTTGCTCTCCGCAGAAGTAATTTTTCATTAACATGTATTAATATTAACACTGCATTGAAAACAACAGCTCAAGATAAGTAGTTTTAGATTCATATTTTTAATACTTTATTTTGATACATATAACTAATTATAATCATTGCAAAGGCAGAAATTTAAGCAAATACAATTTTTGTCCACTGGAAAATGTTGTCCTAATCTTTAATCTACCATATGACGTACTCAGCTTTTAAATCTTTGAAGGGCGGTGGTTACCTACAGTAACAACCTTTTCCATTGAACATCTTACTCACTCGTGTGAATGGGTTTCAAGACTGACCATTTCTGAATTTCCCTTGTAGCTCATTAGATGGCAATCAAGAAATATAAGCCAGTAGTTGATGCAGCAATTCTTCTTCAAGAAAATAAGCATCAGCCATCAAAAACAACATCACGAAGATGTGTACTCTGCAGCACCAACAAAAAGTCTGTAAAAGCAGTGTGCAAAATTGCACTCTTCTTGAAAACGAAAAATTGTTTCCATGAGTACCATAGAGACTGATTTGTAGGGACGTGTTCTGCGCATTGACACTAACCACCAGAAGTGGTCATTTTTTTTCACGCGTCTTGGGTAAAATATGCGTAATTGTCGCAAATAATTGCATTGTAACAGCTGATACTGTAAATAAAACAAGAGTTTTGCTGAAAGGTTAATTGCCTTTTCCTGCCCCTCAAAGAGTTAAATATGTGCACACAAATTTGTTAATTATACAGTGCATAATTCAACATGTCTTTTTTAAAACATGGAATACTAAATGCTTGGTTTTGATCAGAATTTCTAGTAAATTAGAGTTTTTCTTAGTTTTGTAGCTATTTACAGTCTAAGTTCATGAAAGTTATATTATGCGTAAAAAATGCAATAGACATATAGAGATTTCTTTCATTTGGGCAAAAATGTAACGTTCTAAGTATAGTTACGAATGTTTCAAATGTTCCTTTTATGAGATATACCTTTTACAAACGTACCTTTTTTCAAATTCACCTTTTACCTAAGTACACCGATTCTACATTTGTGCCCGCAGTCGAAAAGATGCTCAAAGCTCATTTTCAGTATGGTGTTCAAAAATCTGTTCATCATTACTACTATTTTTTCGTTCAGGAAGTAACACCCGAGAATCAATTTATTCAAGCAATATAGTAAATGAAAGTCACATGATATCACATTCGATGAAACCAAATGGTGTGCGATTGTGTGTTGTTGCGATTACTCTCACTTAGGGAAAAATTACATCAGACAACTTCCATGAATTTTATCCGTGGACACAAGAATTTTTCATGTCGATTTACCGTGGGCACAAGGATTGCTCCTGTATCAAAAGGACTGCTCCTGTCGTCCGCTTCAATGTTGGATGCCTTGTAGATAATAGCACAAATTTTTACAAACCGGTCCTAGTTTCGAAGACAAATACGCACGAGCCGCACGTATTCCTCCCAGAACTTAAATCTCCAGTAACCTGCTGGATAGGGAGCACCTGACATGCAAAGACATTTTGCAATGATCTTTCTATTCCATAACCAGTTTTGCTTTGCATTAGCATCTTCGTCAACGGCTTTGTGGCAGTATTCGCACATAACTACTTCTGTGGTTTTGGCATTAATCTCATTAATCGATACGAAAACCCTGGTAGGGGTTTTCTGCATTTTTTAACGCTTCTCACCATCCACAGCCTTTTGTGCTATTCAAAATTCTTGAACTGGGCAGAATATTTTCGCATACACTGCCATAAATATGTATCAATTTCTTGTGACTGTATTATTAAAAGCCATGCGAATTTGATAACCGCAAGCTTAAATCCAACTTGGGTTACAAAAACATCTATGAACTCCATACAAGCTATAAGATTGACATAGAAAACATTGTAATAAAGCTTTGCCACGTGACTGATAGAGATTTCCTGACAAGGGCAACTGCATTTTAATACGTAGGCTTATTAGTATTTCCATTATAACGTTTTTTTCTCCTCGAATTCACACGTTGAAGATAGGTAGCTCTCTTATTAGCTGAATCAACGCTCCTGAGTTTCATACAACACAATCAGTGAAACTATTTATCTATAAAAATAATTACCTGTTATATAAAACATTTTGTAATATTTGTACATACAGGAGTATATTATTTATTATTTACAAATGTTCGGTTTTTGATACTGCCTTCCAATACTTCCCAGTTGTATAATTAAAACTAATAATTAAGTCCACAGTACGTGTTTAAATATTCTCTATCTGTGAGTTATCCAGAGTTCCAAAGAAAATACACAGGAATCTAGGATTTTCCGGGGTCTAATGTAAATAAATCAGTTGAACATGAAGACAATCATATTCACTTAAGAAGCAAGATAAATGCCAAAGATATTGCATGAGGTGAGCCTGGGATAATGTATCTTTTATCAAGAAACATTACTGAGCACAGTTTTTGATTACGAAACTCAACGAATTCAAAGCGAGCAATGGCGACACTGTACGGAAAAAAAGCCTCTTTATCTCTAGCGCGCGAGACTGTTTATCGGAAATTCTAAAGATATGGTTAGACGGTAGGTCAGAAGTGCTATTAATTTCAAAATGACATTTCGCGTTGTTTCACTACAAATGTCCATTTCCCCTTTTCAAATTGTTGCTACTAAATATCATCACCCTGCATTATACACTCACGTTTGTGAAAATTGCAACACCAAGAAGGAATCGTCATAATTGAATGCAATTTAATACACAGTTGAGTGGTAGTGGTACAAATAAATGATTAAATGTTCAAAGCAAACAAACAAGAACAAGAGATCAGAATCAGTATTTTGTGTGGCCACCACGCGCCGCAATAAGTGCTGCTACACGACGTGGCATGGAGTCAAACAAAGTTTGAATGTCTGACTGAGGAAGAGCATTCCATATCGTTTGTACGCGTACCCAAAGTTCGTCTGCAGACGCAACAGGACGAGGATCACGAGCAAGACGCCGACCAATGACATCCCACACATGTTCAATTGGCGACATATCCGGGGAACACGCAGGCCAAGGAAGAAGCTGTACCTGCTGCGCTGCAAAGAAGGATTTAACAATCCGAGCAGTATGAGGGCGGGCATTGTCCTGTTGAAATACAGCGCCTGGCAAGCTTTGAAGGAAGGGAACAGCTTCGGGCTGTAGAACTTCACGGATATACCGGTTGCTGTTCAGATTGCCCACAATTCGTAGCAATTGAGATCGTCTATGATATGCTATGGCGCCCCAGACCATAACTCCGGGTGTTCGTCCACTGTGGCGTTCGATAATGCACTCCGGAAGGTGGCGTTCACCGGCATAGCGTCTGACACGAATGCGGCCATCATGGTACCACAAATTAAAGCGGGATTCGTCAGAAAACACGACATGCTGCCAATCAGCACGCCAGTCTCTATGCTGATTGGCCCATTGTAGCCGCAGGCGGCGATGGTCGTGCGTTAGGGGGATCCTGTATAAAGGAGTCCGTGCGCGCAGTCCACACTGCAGCAGACGTCTACGAATTGATGAAGCACACAATGAAACACCTGTAGCTATTGACCACAGTGCTGCCAATTGTCTAGAGGAAGCTGTACGGTCCGTCCGCGCCATGCGGACCAGGTGTCTATCATCGCGAGCTGACGTCACATTTCGGGGTCCACTCCCGGATTTCCGAGTTGTCCGACACTCGTCCGTCCACTGCTTCCAAACGCGCATCACTGTGCTGCTGTTACGCTGCACACGAGAGGCTACTGCACGATACGACAATCCAGCTTCACGAAGGCCGATGATTCTCCCTCGTTCAAACTCTGTAAGTTGTTCAAATCTCGCTCTCTTTCGTCGACGAGGCATAAGTACAGATTGAGTTAACGTTTACCACTAGCAGATAACCACCGATAACCATACACGCCTCGCTACAGCCGTCTATTTATTCGGATCCATCAGCATACGCATGCGCTACGGATTTGCAATTTTAATCATTTGCATATCATGCGCTACTTTGGATTTCCTGAAAATTTCAGCTCACTCGCGTAAGTCCTTCATGGTGTTGCAATTTTCACAAACGTGAGTGTATTTAAGGGAAATAAATAATGAAGAATCTGCATGAATGTACCTGTGTTTCTCGCACTGTAAAAAAACGACGGTATCTAGAGCCATCAAATTTTGAATAATGTGATCCTCTACTCGAACATGGACACCTGGACGCTGGGTTTTCTAATTATCTCTTTCATATTTTGTAAAATTTGAATTTTTGATTAACAATCTCAACGCCTTCAAAGCGAGCAATGGCGATACTATACTGAATATACATTTATATCTCTAGTATGTGAGACTATATATATCAGAAAATCTAAAGATATGCTCTTTTAAATATTTTTCCATATTGCTGTGGATTAAATTTTATACTTTAAGTGCGAAGAACATGATATTTAGTAAATACGGGTAACACGCAAAACGTGACAAAAACGCCCCTTTGGACGTTATTTAAAACTGGAAAGATTTCAATTTTTTTTTTTTAATTTTCCTCCCGTATTTTTGTTGCTATGTTTTAAAAGTAGTAAAATGAAACGGAATGACATTCATTGGTCTACAATTATGTAAAAAAATGTTATTTGAGTAAATTACAAATCATTTTTTTCTTTTTACTTCCTTATACGAAATAAAAAGAATGTATTGTAATTGCGAAAAATTTCGGTATCATATTTCAACGAAAATATCTATTTTGACTACTATCGAATGTAATTTAACGATGTTTTTGAGTGACATCCGTGCGTAAGGACAGAATAACCGACTCCTTTTCTCACAATAAATTATAAAACTGATTTAAAATTGAGATTTTATCGTGGGGTCTGTGCGTACATACGTACATACACTAGTGTGCAAAAATTAAGGACGAGACGGTTTTTTCAATATAACTTTGTAAAAAAGCTTTCCAAATCAACACATTTAATATCGTAAGATCCCCAATACGTAAGGACATAAGTAATGTAAGCAACACTTACTAAAAGAGAAATCAGAGGGATAAAAAGAAGCTTTATTGAAAAAGTAGTATGGAGCGCAATGCGACTGAAGGCCGAAACATCCCTGTGATGGGTGTCCAGCAAGAAACATCCGGTCTTTAATAGGGGACATGATCTTCCGTGACAGCTAGGCAGGTTTCACATCATTTGTGCATGCTGGATATGTGGTTGTTAATGAGCTGTTGAAACACTGCTGCTCGTTCCTCTTGTAGCACCAATCGCAGTTTCAGAATCGTTACTGGCGATAAGTTACGTGCTGCCACGGGTCTCCCTAGTAAGTTCCGTACATACTTGACGGGATTTAGATCCAGAGACCTTGCCGACCAATCCATGTGTTCAATATCTTCACTCTCCAACAGCTCTTCGACAGTAACTGTGCGATGAGGTGGAGCGTTGTCGTCCATGAAGAGGAACTGAGGACCCATAGCCCTTGTGAAAAGACGCATGTAAGGAAGAAGAACCTCGTTACAATAGCAGTCCCAGGTGACGAACCTCCTTGGGAGATATGAAGGTCGGTCCGGCTACCAAGCATTATGTCTGCTCGAACGAGAACTCCGCGACCTCCAAAACAGTCCCTTTTGATGATGTTGAAGGGGTTATTGCGTGTTCCCCGCTCTGTCCAGATGTGTATGTGTCTAGAATCGCAACTCAGACTAAATCTGCTCTCATCTGTAAAGAGTACTCGTCCCCATTCATTGTCTCTCCAATTCCGGTGTTCCCGGCACCACAGAGAACGCCTTCTCCGATGGGCAGGCGTTAGAGGTACACACCGTACAGGACGTCGTGCAAACAGACCACCACCGTGCAGTCTTCTGGCCACGGTAAAACGCGATATCGGTCGTCCAGTCGCCTGTGTCGTGTGTCTAGCGATTTCTCACGCTGTCTGCCGCCTGTTTCTTCTGGCCTGTAAGGCAATATACCGGTCATGTTCATGTCATGCGGGTGTGGTTCGTGTACGATGTGTCGTGTGTCTAGCGATTTCTCACGCTGTCTGCCGCCTGTTTCTTCTGGCCTGTAAGGCAATATACCGGTCATGTTCATGTCATGCGGGTGTGGTTCCTCGTGGACGACCACTACTAAACCCCCGGATAGCTGTTCCTGTAGTTTGAAATTGTCTCGAAAGTCGCGAAACGATGCTGTGAGCAATTCCGAACTCTGCAGCCACACTTGTCACACTGCGGCCTTTCTCCAACTTCCCAATGATTCGACCTCGGGTAAAAGCATCCAGATGTCGTCTAGCAGATTCAGGGAACAATGAATTCCGAAATTAAATAGCATGTTTTATATAAACTGGAGACCAAAACTGGTGAATGGTACATGCTGTAATGACACACCAAGCATCTCTTACTGGAATGCTTAAATGTAAAATATTCCGGTTCGTTCTCTTCAATTTTTAACAAAGTTAATACTGCATTCAGTACAATTTAAAATATTAACAGGTCTAAAAGCGAATTTATTTTCGTCAAAATACTTTAATGAAATACCTATAAATACACAACTCCGAGAAGAATAAAATGAAAAAGTAAAACAATATGAAACTATTTCTGATGTTTCTTATCCGTATTCTTTTCTTTTTATTAGTTTCCTGTAATAAACATCTTTTTCAAGCTTTTTCATTTTAATTTTGCGATTACCGAACAAAAATGAAATTCCTTTTATGCGGATACATAAAAAGGGGAGTTTCAAAACCATTTTTAAGCTACTTTTAGCGTTTTATATCTTCGACATTTTTGCTTTTAGTTATATAATAATTTTTTAATGAAAGCATTATTTTTGGTTTTTTTATATTTCTATTGTGTTCATAAAAAAAACCTATTTTTAATTGATTCTTCGCATTTTCTTGGATAATATAGTCATTTCATATTTTCACTCAAAACAAAATGTTAACAATAATCTTTCTTAAATTAATCACTAAGTAGTTTAATCAATTAGCATGTGTTAAAAATAACGAAACGTATTTACGAATAGATGAAATAAGGTGTTAATTTTCTTCAACGTCTTTTTTTTAATCATTCGTTCCGTTTTAATTGCTTTCGAATCCCGAAATTTACAGTTTCACAAATTTACGTTTGTGAAACTATTCATTTAAAGCACAGATACTCTTTATAATAGTTTAATATATAATTATGTTTTTATACAGGGCGATTGAAAAACATCTGAAAATAGTGTAAATGCAGGTAGAAGTAATCGAAAGAAGCATATATTGTAATGGAATAGCGCTTTGTTGTGCTTTGTTGGGAATAGCTAAGTGGGAATAGCGCTTTGTTGTGCCACAGGGCGCTGTTTAGAGGTAGATACAATAAAAAACATTATGCTGGCGTAAACCATTTTTCCCCGCGGAGCTCGTTGATATGCATTTTATCTATGGGAATGCCGCTAGAAAACCTCATCTAAGAGAAAAATAGAAGGTTTTTATATTTCGTTCAACAGAATATGTAAAATAAAATATGAATAACAATTACTAGCAAATTACTAACTCAATTTGGCAATAGCCCTTTTAATTTCTGATTTAATTTAGATACATCCCCATCAAAGAATCTGTACTGCGTCACTTACAATATTTATTTCTTCTGCAGTGATCTGCATTGCTGAGAACTGTTATTCAATCACCATTTAAAACTGAAACAAGTTAACCGATCTTATATCCCAGCTGCTAATACGTACTCACTCTTTTCTTCCATGTTGTTGCCTCCCAAGCACGTATTTAATTGCTTTGCTACTTTAATCTTTTGTTCAAGCATGTGAAATGCTATATAAAATTTTCGGGCGCCTGTAGTATCCTTAGTGGTGTCAATCAAGGAATAATATCAAGGAAATATCACTACCAGTCAGGGCAATATGTCTTTTATGTATGTTTTAGTTGTCAAAAATAATGCTTTGTTATGATTGTTCAGTGATTTGTGGTTTTCGAAACTTCCATTTATTTACAACGTAATCTGCATATCCGCGATATATGTCACCGCTCTGGCTATGACCACAGAGTTAATTGGTGCCTTCTCTTGTCTGTCCTGTTATCCACAACTAAATCATCACATTTTCTAAATCATATCATCTCTTTCTCTCTCTCTCTCTCTCTCTCTCTATATATATATATATACATTATAACTATTATTATTTTTATTATCCTGTTGCTATCTGTTTGTATCCTGATCAAGTCCATTAATTTGATAATAACTCTGCATTTATGTGTTTAATTAATTCCGTTTATCGTAGTAAGTTAAATTCTATGTAGATAACTACTGAAATTTAATATTTAGTTGGTGCAAAACTGAAGTCTACCGAATACTGGCCATTGGACGAAAAGTATACAAGAATTGACTATTCGAACCCGCTACTTCATAACGCGTTTACAATCAAGTACTCAGTATTCTAATCCTTCGTTAAGAGGAAAGAGTTCGCGAGCTTTTCTCGCAGCTTTCGAATTGGGCCCTTTGAGAATTTTTCGACAGCAAGTGATTCAGTATTTTGGGAAATATATTTTCAGTATTTGTTACGTATTAGAAAGGACTTGATTTTTGTTATTACTGAAGGAATATATATATATATAAATTATTTAATTGATTTTGTTCATTTGCTTTCAATAGTATCCCTCGGTTCAACAACAATCAATTTTTATTTCCTTTTCTGCCAATTTATTCATGATACTGGAGAGAATTATCTTAATTCTCAAGAATATGGATGATTAAATGTAGTTCTTAAATCTGTGTATGCAGTGTTTATAAAAAACCATTCAATTGTATAAACAGTATTTCTTTACACTTAAATTACTTACATGTGATTAAGCAACTGCAGAGAATAACTTAAAGTTTTTAATTAATTCCAAAGTTTTTAATTACATCCATTAGGCCGTTGTGATGTACCTGAATTCTCAGAATTTTAAACACACTATCGACTGCAACATTAAACAAAACCAAAGAAGCGTTAAAGAATATTTTAAGTCATAACAAGCTAGTATTAAATTTCGCTTAAAGGTATTTCAAAAAGGGTTACTAATATTTTGTTCTGCTGATGTTAATATTCTGAATTTTAAAGTGCTTCACTCTACAAGCGTTTATAAAGTAATCGAGGAAGTTTCTTCAGTCTTCTTAATTTAATACATTGAAAGAAAAGTATTTTTGGAAACCAGTATCGTATTTCATTTTAAATTAATGGTATCTCCAGAACTGCTTTAATTAATTACACGCAAACAGCAATTCACGATATCATTTCAGGAGAGCAATCTTGTAAATTTTGAAAAAAGTTGGAAACAAAAAATTATCCATGAAAGAGTAATTCTTTTTGGTCCTGATCTCTCAAGACAGTAATTAGTTCTAATAAGCCCATAATTAAGTAATTCTTATGTCCAATTAATTTCGAGCTTGAAATGCTCAAAAACTATCGGTACTTGAGTTTTCATCCAAAGAAAAGCGGCGTCGTTCGAAATTTAGAACTGCAAAGTAATTAAATTCTCTGCCATTCTCGAAAACGCAGAACACAGCTCGTGGGAGGAGGCTATTACGGAATTTCTCATTTTATTTTACTTCTATGTCGTATTTTTAGTGCTCGAGAAAAGAAAATTATCTTTCATTACAGAACAGTAGCGGCCCGTTTGGCGGCGCAGCTGTCGGTGGTCCGCGTCAAGTGTTGCCATTCGCGCAAAGGTTAATAATTGCTCCTAAGGACACAGAGGTGCAGAGACAGTAATTAAGAGTTACACTACGAGTAAAGCTGCGTTCTTTATGCCTGTGGAGAGAGGGCGCTTTTCTGAGAAATAACTTTTCTTTTTTAAATAACTATTCACTGGGAGGGACAAAAGCAAACGAGCAGTTAAGACTGTGAAATTGCCATGTTTAAGAGGGAGCAGTAAAAAGATATGAAGACATTTTTTAAAATAAAATTTACGTAAGCCTAACGCTTACATAACTTTGTAATTATATCTCGTTGTATTACACCATATAAAACATTTCTTTTCACTTGATATTTAGTTTTATACGATAAAGAACATTTTGATTTTTTTAAATGCACATATATTATGAATTATATTTTCCGACATAGGAAGGAATAGCTGTAACAACAAAATAGATTTTGCATAAATTCAAAAGATAAAATTGGTCCAAAAATTATTTTGAAAAGTATATGTTGTCTAAAGCTTCCCCGTAGTAGTTATTACTAAATGAACATTTCTTAACAAAACTAAATTTCGTTCCGCTTTCTGCGCAAAATAATCCTCCATACATTAAGATATTATTTTTTATATTTTATTAATTATGAAACTGTTTATGTAACGTCTCAGATTCAATTGATACACTGTCAGATTTAATTCAAAAATATAGTATTGCATAAATGTGTCATGAGAAATAAACTACCTCTAGAAAAGTTCTTATGATAAATTCTTTCTTAAGCACCTCACTAAATGAATGCTTTGCATGTTCATAATCTCAAAAAACTGAATCTTATTATAATTGTTATCACTTAAAATTTAAATGTTGCTGAATTAATACATAATAACATTATACTATAATAAATCCCGTACGTATTATTACAAAAATATGTGTTGTTCTAGATAACACGTAGGTACTTTTTGTAGTTCAATAGCAAAAAACTACTTTCGAATGTAGAATTTTAACTATATTATGAATTGCTTGATTACTTAAAAATGGCTTCATTTTCTTTCGCTTTAAACTTTACATAATTATATATGCTGCTATCTATGGGATATAATTTTCTTTAAATACTTAAAAATTTAAAGAAAAGGCATTTTTTTCTCAGTGCCACTCATAAAGCCGTAAATATTTCAGCCTGTATATTTAAATAGTGTTATACATAACATCAGTCAGTCCTAAATGTGGGAAGATGGCTGACATTAATCTATACTAAGGTAATGACACTTAACGCAGATTTTTTATTATAGAATTTTCTTACATCTTATGCAATTTATTTGCGCTGAAAATATAAACTAGATTATCTGTATGAATATTCATCCTTAATATACTGATTTTGAAATACACTGCTACTAAATGTTCAACATAAATTAATGGTTGATGACAAGGTTGATAAAAACAAACAATAACTTCATTGTCTTCTGATCTTGAGATGGCTGGTAGAATGAATTTAGACATCAACAAATTTCACACTTTATCGTAATTTAGCAAGGAAACATCGAGTTTCTGCTGTTTGTGTGTGTGTTCTGTGTATATATGTATGTATGAATTATATATGTACACATAATAAATTTGTACCTACGTAGCATTGTTGCGAAATGTCTTCTCAAAGCGGGTCAAAACCGAAGCTGCTTCAACGGAACGGAGAAAGAAGTCTGCCGAGTGAGCAGCGTGGGCAGATTTAGTGTTCCCAGAAAGTGGCAGGAAAAGGCAAGATTGCCATATTTGGCGCGAAATCGCCCAGCTGGGGTTATTTGGCGAAAAAATAGGCGATAAGTCATAGACGAAGCGAGAACATTCTAGAACGCACTTCTAGTGGTTTTCTTGGGAATATTCTCGAAGATAGATTAAAGCCTGTCCGGGAAGAAAGTAGTATCTTGAGTTTAGAGATTAGCTTGACAGCGATCGAACCGAGTATTGAGCAGTTCTTTAGTACTTTGCTGTGAAGCTGTCTTCGCCGTTATAGTCTGAAGGCTGTGTTACTGGTGGTTTCAAAATATTTGTCTTAGTTTTTCGACGTGTGTAAACGTGTCTTTGAAACTGTCCCGTGTAATACTACTTACTGGGGAATAAACCGTCTTTTGATTCTTCATCAAGAGTTATCATGAATTCCCCCAACCACGAACCCATAGAGAGCAACAGTATGCATGATTTCCTCTGCATATTCCAGTAAAAGGTAGGATGACGTTAAAATATATTTTATTTCCTGTCTAAGGCATTTTTTCACACGCACACTATTCATATACACACACAGACACATATATATATAATGTAAAAGTTGGTTTCACAACATAAGTTATGGACTGAGAAAGATAGCAGCATAAAGGATAGCATTCATAGCGGCCAACTTAAATATTTATTTTTATTCCCGTTGACGAAATCTCTCATGTCAAAGCAGATAGATTGGAGCAGTAAGTGCTTGCTTTAGAACTTTTTACGTTTTGAAGACAGCAGCAGAAACAGCGAATTTAGCTAGCTAGAAAAGCAGAAAGCGAATGTGATGTGTCTAGGATGATAATTGTCTTTGAAGTGAGTTAGATTCAGTTTAGATATGTTTTGATTGGTTAATAACTCTAAAAAATTATTACTGAATGAAGCTTTGTGTAAATATCTGCGTCATGATCATCATACAAGAATCATATGCGAAAGATTAATTTTGAAATGACGCTACTGCAAATTAAACCTTGAATATAGCTTTACATATTTCATCTTGCACGGAAACATAATCAGTAAATTAATTAATATACACTAATCTTGTACTATCAACGCATGTAAAAGATAGGCATAAAGATGATAATTAAAAAAATTAATATCATATTTTAAGACTGGGGAAATACAATAATGGTCTCATGTCTGTTTTAGACTGCTTTTGTATCATATTGCTTGATAAAACCTAAATTACTAATTTCCAAATAATGAAAGATAATTTTATCTTTTCGTCCAAATATTTACGTAATTACGCACTCGATGTCATCTCCTTACAAAAACGCCGTTTTAAGATATTCTGTGTTGTAACGTCTACACGTATGTAGTTAAAGCTAAATTAAAATACTTAGGCGGGTATTTGCCCTTTTTATTAAATACCTGCATTCAGTTTTGCTAGAGGGAAAATGTTCTCTTTCGGGAAGAAAAATTTCCCAAAACTGAATGCGTTAATACTTCTAGAAGCTAATGGCTAACCCATAAGCGCATGCGTTTGGATAAAAAAATGAACCAAGCTGTTTCCTTTCATCAGGATATTTAGGTAACATTTTAGAAATAGTGCATGGTTTGGGATTTTTTAAGAGCATTTCGTAAAAAATCTGCCGATAAGATTTCCCTCGATAATGACTTTCTAGGGGCTTTGTATACCACGATCCATCAGCCTGGAGTGAATTCCACCCTACACTGTTCATAATACTTAGTAGTGTAGTTTATTGTAGATTTTTTGGTATCGTAATTCATTGTACAGCCACGAAAAGAATTAGATAAGAGGTGAAGAGAAAAATTATTGTAAACATATTATTGTATCTCCATGGTAAAAAACTTATTTGTTTATATGTAGAAATGCACTTTACGATACTTACAGATGTACAAGCATAGGATTATAAAGATTTGAATTGATGAAAGTTTGTACAGAAAAGTATGTATTTGTGGAAGCTATGAACAAATCAATGTATTTCGTTGTAAGTTATTAAGATTCTATGCTTTTAATTTTGAACATTTCTTTCGAATAATAAATTCATTTGCAAGCGTCCTATTGCAGTGTACAGAAAGCGGAATTCTGTGTAATATCCAAGTATTGCTGTGCAAGCAAAGAAGTTATTTGCATATTTGCTGTTTTAAAAGCATTACTTCTACTAATCCCACACTAAGTTGCAATGAAAAACACTTTCACCCAAGGGTTAATTCTAATAGTAGTATATGTTAACGAGCTCTGAAGAATACAACTGGAATCAGCAAGACGAGTTCTAGCTTGAGGAAAGGAATCCCCTTATAAATTTATTTTATAGATGGTAATTTTTGTGGACCGATTACGAAAATACTTCCAAACTATAAGCTGATATATTAGAAATCCTTTTCTCAGAGATTCTGCAGTACAGCTTGTGAACTTTACAAGATTTTCAATCCAGCCTTTAAATCTATTTGGAACTTCCATGTTCAGTACCAATTGATGTGGTGAATGTATGGTAGTGTTTTTATTCTTTCCTCAAAATCCATGTCTGAAAAGCATATTCACCTTAAAATATTAAAACTATATAAAACAAATTCATCACTTAATCTTTAAATTCCATGTTGAAGGACTAGACATTTGTTTCGTTTCACCTAACGTTACTTAGAACATCTGTTTACATATTTCCATTATATCAAGCACCTATATGCGAGATCATCTTTTGAAAGAGCAATTTTTACCCTTTTAAAATACCATTTTAAGAAAGGAAATTTTGTTTATGAGGCCGTCTTATATCCTGACCACAACTGCACATTTATGTTTGTGGGATGACTAAGATATGATAGTTTATAACTTGCTAAATATATTGAGGTTAGTAAAGTACATAATTTTGGTTTTCTCATTACATTATGCTAGCTAATCATCGTCAAATTGGATCATACAGGACAGTATTTTTAAAATGCAAAGATTTAGAGCATTCTGTAATTTGCTACAGAATTTCATACGATCTGCACCCAACATGAGTAATCTTTGGTGGCCGGGCCTACTCTCCATACTCCAAAACCTTAACTGTCTAGCAGATCTCTACTATTTACTGAAGAACTACCTTTATAATAGAAAAGTCATCTACAAAAGAGCTGGTGCCAATATCTTCAAAAATGATTACAGAGGCGCACCACAAGAATCTAATTTAGGTCCAGTTTTGTGGAACATTGTGACTAATACTGCATTTAAATGATTTCATCGTCATTGTTGGCAATAGAAACCGAGCAGACTTAGAAATAAAATCGAAGAAAGCATTAGAGAATATAGAAAAATGTAATGATAAATTTGAACTTAGTTTTAGCACTAAAACAAAAATGATAACATTTCCTAAGGTTTCAAAACTTTATACGTTTAACAAAGGACCAGTGAGTCCAGTTGAAGAGGTAAATTAAATTTTCAGATGACCGCCGTTAATCAGTGTTAATACTCTTAGCATTATGGCTGCACATGCTGAGCGGATGGCTGATCAATTGTCCGGCACTCTTGAAACAGGTTTTAAAATTGCCTCCCCTCAGTGTTCTGCATTGAACGGGGCAGGAGTTCAAAATATAGTTAGAATATACACCGCATGTAACAGATTATCATATCTATTATAGAACTCATATCTATCATAGATCATATCAGATAATATCATAGATTATCATATCTATCAGAGATCATATCAGTCCGAGGCATCGGAGAAGGACTATTCAACATGATGATTATTTCTTCATTGATATATTCTAGGAAACGGTGCAGCTAATACATATCTGTTACACGAGTAGTGATATTCATTATTACCCAGCAAATGCTTTCTTATCGTTTTCGAAAGTATGATTTTGAGCACATTTCTTGTTCCAGTACTTACTACTCCACCACCGTCCCATTTGCTACTAGAATGTGACTGTGCTGGAATAACTTGTAATGCAGAATACAGTTAGACACTTTTCCTGGTGCATCATCATTTGCTTGACTTTTGATAATGGACAGGTACGCTTACGTCGCTGATGCCACGAATGAGGAAATCCAGCCAACAATATCGACTTCCAACAGTACTTTCGTAAAATGACTCGAACACATGGGCATAATAATCTGGGTAGCCATTAACTCTGCTAGCAGCGATAATTCAACAGATATTCGATGAGTTCACAAGCATTTCAGCAGCATATTCGACAATAATATCACAAGAAGGACAATAATGCGCAACCATTTAATCATAGCCTGGCATTTTCTAGATTTCTGACCAGGTAAATGTCTGTGGTATTATTAGAAGTAGTTCACAGCTTAGTTTTCAACCAGAACCAGTTCAGTCAGCGGCAGTTTTTGTATTTTTCAAATGATTAAGCAACCATGGCGAACATTACTCTAAATCACTATATGATAACTTTATTCTCCATTGCGGTGATGAATAGTGAAATGCATCACTAACAAAGATGCAGCTACCACGTACTATATTTTGCAGGTGTATGTTTTTGTTCAAATAATAAATTATTACTTTGCTATAAATATTTTATCATATTCTATCTGTTACAAGCACTTACATCTTCAAATTTCTGGAAATTGTACTATTATGTCTTTAAATCTATCATAGATTTATTTAATGTCGTTTGCCAACTCAGAGAAACGGATAATGTTTTAGAACAATTTTCTAATTGATGTCTTGCTGAAGGAAAAAAATTACAAAAATTCTAATGCTTTTAAATGAATGTAAAATTAAAAAAACGGTCTTATTACCAGATACTAGTAAATAACTGATCACAGCAATATATTTCGCTATCAGCTTTATATGAATATCTTTGAAAAAAAATGTATACATTTACGTACTTTCTGTGATAACAAATTATTCAATATATAGCATAAGTTGAAATATAGGATATTTTCTATTTTATTTCTTAATTTAAAACAAAAATAAAATTTAAGAAAAGAAATATGCAATTTTGAAAAATATTTTTTTTAACTCTAAAGGGCATATTTTTATCAGAAGACATTTTACTAGTTATTTTTTTTCGTGTACAATATACGCCATATGCTGAGTTTTTGAATGTCCCTTTATAGTATAATAGCTTGCTTGCTCGCTGCTGCTGCAAGAGCTGTATGACGGTACATGTGATGCATATTTGGGGGTATTTTCGATCGCGAAATTTATTTCAATATTTGTCTACGTGATAGCTTTTAAAGTATCAGTTGCATGAATTTTCTCGTTCTAATATGGAAATTGTGATATTGACGAAATTTCAGACATCAAAAAATGAGACTCCAATTTATTACTTTAATTTTAGACGATCTGCATATGATGGATTAACTATAATTGACAATAATTTGGATTTGTTCGTAGTTCAGAACCTTTTAAACAATATAAACAGTGTTCAAATAAATACAGTAATCCACCGATTTACGATTAAAATCGCAGGTATGTAAGGGCGCAAAAGCTATTCGTACAGATTGAAACGATCATTAGAAATATGGACTCTAAACATTTCCACGTTTTTCTGAACCCTTCTCCTTGCATTCAAACAATATTTATTGGGCTAGTTTTATCACTTACCAAGCGTTAATGTTTGTGTTTTTCACTGGTGAAATGGATTCGAAACGCAAAGCCAAATGCTCTTTTGATAAATCTAAAAAATTATGTTATAATTAAAATTTTTATTGTGAATCTAAGAAATTCAACTATACCACAAAATGACACTATAAATTTAAAAATTTATATCATACAGTACCGACTTAATTCGACATTGAATGCGATAGTGAAGGACAAGGTCTCACTGTTGTAAGCACGAAGGCTGAGCTAACGCTAAATGGCACAATCAACGGAGAAGACAAGTTATTTTCATAACGATTTACAAAAGAAGACCAGTGACTGAGTAATTCAAGAATGTTATCAGCCGTATTCATTCCGATATATTTAGCAACAAGGCAAAGGACGTGAGACCGTGCATTCCTCTCTAAACTTATTTCCGAGATGGCACTAACACCATCAACAAGATGACAACTCAGACGACCCTGATTACCCTTAGACTTCAAAATTTAGAAAGGTAAAATTACGATAGAATATGATTTCTTTTCCTAGCCATCCACTTTCCATCCTGAATACCAAAGTACACAGCCACATTAGTCACAAAAAGATCTTTTTTCATTATAAAAATTATTATTTCAGTTTGTTTCCATATTATTTCTGATATGTGTTATATTTTATATTATAATACACTAGACATTTCTAATTAAGTACCGCAGCTGGGCCAAACAGTCATCAGTGTGTTATAGCAATGGCCACAAGAGGTAAAATATGTCATTTTCCCACTTAGAGATGTATTTAAGTGAGTAAGTATATAAATGTTACTTAACAGTAGGAACATAAGGAAGTCCGCTTAGTAGATAGATACTAGTTCTTCTCCCAAACGTTGACATACTTCTCTTGCTACCAGCTATCAGGATATCTATCTATACACATGCATCTTTCACTAGTGATTTTCATAGAAAGTCAGATAAATGTCTGTTAACATGCATTTTGCTAGGGACCTTTTTCTTTTCATAAGCTAGAAACGGTGTTCACACTGATATGTGCTATCCAACATAGAAATCACATTATATGCAAATTAGTAGCTTTCTGAGCATCTCACAGGCAAGTATATTTAAATTCCCGACAAAGCCATTTGACTGAGAGTTTTTCTTAGGACTGAGTTGCACAGAATTCTGTTCATTCCATTTTAAATGTGTCAGATAAATAAAATAATCCATTTCAATGAAATATTTTCTCCATCCCTTTGGGATGCAGTAGGAAAGCATGTCAGGCTAATGAATGAAAGTCTATTGATGATTTTATACGTTTCCAAATTAAACGTAATGCGTCTAGAAGTAAGTTGGCACTTTCTCAGCATCGGTTAAGAAACTACGTTTGTAAGGAGATCATTTCAAGTACCCGAAATTGTAGATACCTCAATAGTACTCGAAATTGTAAATACGCCTCGATAATCGGTGGAATTCCAATATTTGCTGATATATTATAACTATAATTTTTATTATGTTCTCAATTTGAACCGAGGGCTGCACAAAAACGAGTCATGAACCATAGACCGTCCACAGACTACGAGTTTAATTTGCTTGCAATGCACAGTCCTGCATAATGTTTCAATAATAAATACTGTAAAAGAAATATACATATTCACACATGAATATAATAAATGTTGCAGTTTCTCACACAGTTATAACTAAACAATTTATAAATTCGACTTACATAAAATTCCATTTACGTAAGGACTTACAGAACGATTTAATTACGTAATTCGTGGGTTACTGTATAAGAAATTTCGATATCTTGAGAATAGTTAATTATTGTATGGCTCAGTTTTATTTTTCTGAAAGTCGCACTTCATCTTAATATGTATAAATAAATACTAAAAATTTGTACAAATTAAAATATAAACAAATAAAATAAAATAATATCTTTACTTATATATCTACAGATGTTTTCCTAGGATATTCTGGCTGTTAGACGAACGTTAATGCGACACTCAGCCACCCTCCAGATATTCTAGAATATATGGAGCGTCACTTCAGACGCAGAATTTTTTTTTTCTGAAAGAACACAAAAGTCTTTACGCAACTCCATGGAAAAAATATAGTAGTCAGATAAGGCCATATCAGTGGTGACTGAATGGGGTCTTCTTTTACAACTCGTTTCTGTAGAAATCGGTTATTAAGGAAACTTCTAATGCTCCGGGTGCTTGTTTGTTCACATGCAAATAAAAGCCATGTGTCTCTAATAAAGTAGTCTCTAATAAAAATTGTTAAGTTTCATTTTCAGAAGAAAAAACAAAGAACTGTATCCTATTGTTCCTAAGAAATTAAAATTTCTTATTGATACTTATTTGTCCGTACGCAATGCATATATGAAACTGGCCCAAAAATGAAGTTTTCCAAGATTAATGACAAAGTGAGCAACTAAACACAATCGATTGGCCCAAAAATAGAATCGTTGTAAGTTCCCTCCACTGGGTATTAATTCATACTTGTAACAATAAAGGGAAATTGATCATGATCGATATAATTATGATATCCAGAATTACGATTACCTATAGAATAACACTGAAAATAGGATTCGGAAGTTACTGGTAGTAAACTGAAGTTCACTTGTCAACAATTTTCGCTTTTTCTATTGCATGCTCTCTTGAGGTAACTCGTACCAAGTCTGTCTAGCAACTAGAAGATTATGAGTACAAATTTCGGCATGGGCATAGCTATTTTTTTTCACGTCTGCTCCCATGAAAACACCAAATGAGCTCTATGCATTAATAACTGTATTTGTCTATTAGTTCCTTTTCCGTTTTACTTTAATTCTATCACTCCTGTATGAATGGTGGCACCTCTTAATTCAAAATTTTTAATAATCTTTTTTCGCCTCTAATACGCATCCCTGCTCAACATGACTGAGTGAAGTCAACATGAGTCAACTGAATACTTCTAATCCGTCTTGAATTCATTTGCGGCGAATGGGCTGAATGTGCACGACTTCCGCTATTTTCCTATATATATTTTCTGCTATAAATTGTGTAACATATACATGAGTCATTCTCTCTTACATAATTTTCGACGAAGACATCGCTTCTAATGCAAATAGCCCTAGCTAGTTACGTTCTAATAAAATAATCTGTCTCTTTTATTCCACATAAACTAATTCTAGATCCTACAGTGAACCTGGTGATTTCTCGCACAGTCGTGAATAAATACTAGCGCAGAAGAAGGGTGAAAAGTAACCGTTTATTAAGTTTAACGAAAAGGCACGATCTTCGTGCGTTAAAAACACCGTCAACTTGCGGTGAAAACTTAAATGTAGAATATATTTCAAGCCGAATCTAAAATAGAATAGTGCTGGATTAGCAGGTTAATTTACACCTAGCAGGTTGACTCTCAAAAACCTAACAAGCGTGACGCTAATCCGAAATGGCCAAAAGGCTTACTGCGTAACAGCAAGGTAGCAACGAAACGTGCGCTGGCTAGTGAAAACACGCTCTAAATAAACTCAGAGTTTTACCCGTTTAAATACTCAATTCACTTAACTTTAAATTTACATCCTGGCGAGAAAATAAAAGGAGAAGTTGAGATGTTCAGGAAAGGTATCAATCTTAAAATAAATTTGTTATGCAAAACAAGGAAAAACCCTACAAATGTTCCCATATGTTCATTAAGAATTGCATTCCAGCACTGTTTTCAGTGTTATATACACTCTATATCATCAAAACTGACGCGCCAAGGAGGAAGGAGGTATCGGAATGGGACGAAAATCGGTAGATGTAATGCACATTTGTTGAAAACAAAACTCGAACCTAATCATAGGATTCGAATGTTTTATTCAAAAAATACTGCTTCAAAAGAAAAATATCAAAAATGCGTTGGTTCACCTCTGGTCTTGACGCAAGCTGGAATCCGGTCGGGCTCTGACTCGTAATGTTCGTGGATGTCATTCAAAGAGATTGCTTGCCACACACGTTCCAGTTACGGAATTAGTTCGGTTTTATCGAGGAACGATCGGATATGCTTGCTCATCAGAGCCTAAACGTGCTTCATCAGGCAGAGATCTGGCAACTGCCCCGGCTAGTGAAGTACTGTAGAAGAACAAAGACAATCAATATAAAGTCGTACAGCGTGCGACCGGGAATAGGTGTTGAAGGGCAACACCACAGGGCGTAGAATCTCGTTGATATATCGCCGTGCTGTAAGAGTGTCACGGATGACAGCTAAAGGTGTCCAACTCTCAAATGAATCGGTCTTCCATATCATGATCCCTGCTTATCAGGCTGCGTGACGGACGACAGTCATATAAGTTGTTCGTTTTAATGTGAGAATAAGGACGTTTAATTGGTCGTACTAGTAATCCCATGCCATTAGCTACCTGCTTGGCCAGAAGGTCAGCGGTTCATGGCCTTGAAACCCTGTATCAGTAGGAATCCGTCTTAGAGCGAGTCCTTGTGAGATAGGCATTGCCGGAAGCTGTTTTTGAATTCGGTATGCAAAGGGACTCCGTTGTTTTGACCTACGATAGCCACAGACTATTTAAAAAATTAACATTAAGTCTTTTAAAGACTACAAAGTCAGGAGAAGGGTGTATAAAATATTTTAGCCACAACTGTTGCTTACAAAAGCCAACTCGTTTGGCTTAAATCAAAAGGTAATGAATAACTTAAAAATTGGTGAAATTAAGTATAGCCTATCCGTTTAATAGTTTTAATAGCTACCTCTGACTTGACTCTGTTTCTATGGCATAAACAAGCTTAATGGCAAGAAGAACTCAAAGCCGCAGAATTCTAATCGCTACAGAATCAAAGTTAGCAACGTTACCTTCAGGCAGACAAAAACACATTCTGATTTTGCCCTCCGAAACCTTCTTTTAAGTACTTCTTACTTTCTACCTAATTTGAACGCGGCGCGCACTGGAAATTTGCATTCTAGCAGGAAAATAAAATGAAGTTTCATAGGAAAGTTACTTTATTTCAAAATAACTGGTTAGAAAATTAAAGGATACTCTGAAACGTTGATGAATACAAGAAGTGATAACCTAAAAAATATTATAATCAAAGAATTATAAATTACCCAAACGTATTTGTATTTATTTTTAAATGTTTTAAATATAACATGGATTCTAAGTTTTGGAAGGTCTTTTAATACCAGAAATGTCATTATATTTTCAAGCTCATACTGTAAAATTTTAATTAATAACAAAAAACAAGAAAATAATAACAAAACTCTTTGCAAAAATGATATCAGTTACTTCTCTAAATTTGAGTTGAATTATCATAATATATAACAAATTTTTGTTTTAAATTAGTCATCAGGTTAGCAAACAGTTCCATGGTGTAATAAAAATGTGACTAAAAAAGTTCAAAAATACTGCAAGGTCATAAGCATAAGAAATACAACGATTATCAAGTTTAAATTGAAATCTAAATTTTAGATACTGTACAGAAAAAAGAAACATTTTAAAGAATGTTTCACTCCCATTGCTAACGCATAAACTATTTTTAACACAATGCCAGTAATTATTTTATTGCTGAAATATATAGATTACATAAGATTAGATAGCGGCAAACTACGTTTTAGCTACCTGCGTAAGAGTACGGGTGCCATCGTAGAGAACTTTCAAAAGGAAATAGGTTCAGATTTATGTTACTTATGAGGGAAACTAGAAAAATGTCAATAAAGCCATTTTATTCGCAGGGATATTGAACTAGCAATAATCGGTAATCTTACCGCTATAAGCTGGTGGGCACCAATATGCACAAATATGGCAAGTTAAAGTACTCCTTGTTAAGTACAGTAAGAGTATTAAGAGCTTATGAAGTTATCATTTTGATGCATCATGTAGTATTATAAACAATATTTATCAGTACGTTTTCACTGATATTTATTTATAATATTAAGGAGCATATTCTATCTAAATTGCTCGTTTTTTCATATCAATAACTCATTTATTATAGCAGTTTGAAATATAAATAAAATAACTGTAAAATCCTCAAAATGATGCGCAATTCTTTTTAAGTACCTCAATTCCTTTATAATGATAAGCAACGCATTGCCTTATTTTGGTATATAAATTAAATATATTTATTTCCAGTAAATGGTATCAACGCTTAGAACTGACAATATTCCAGAGATTAAGGATGTTTGATAATGTAATAGCATAAAAAAGTAACACAATGGAAAAAAAAGAAAATTTGGAAAGAATATGAATATTTCTAACGCTAGTCTTTCATTTAAATTTTCAGGCTAAACGTATTCAATGTCAGACTGCTATAGATAAAGCAAATAGTAACATAATCATTAAAACGGTACATCAGTCAGAAACGAGAGTTCTGTTACTGAGAACAACGTAGCATTAAACATACTTTTTCCCGTGAATGGTTTGTTAAGTGAATTTTAGAAAACTACATGACTTTTCAGTCGGCAAATAATCTCTGATTTTTAAAACATATTACTGCCTTAATTTCAAAAATCAGTTACGCAAGTAAAACGTTATTTTCTTTTTTGTTTGCTCCTTTCGTTGAATATTTTTTCTTTTTGCTTTAACACAAACGCTCTTTCTTTCCCCTAAAAAATTGTGCCTTTAAAGTAATTGAAATTAAGCTTTCGCAAAGAAGTCAGCGGGTTTCAAAGAGACTTTATGGGCTAATTAAACACACATTTATTGGACTTCCGCTTAAAAGTTATGCTTTATATAGAACTAGCGAGTGTATCCTATGCCAGTTAAGTTAGACTGAAAGTAATGCATCTAACAACAGAGAGAACGATACCCGCAGTAATCCTTTTCTAGTAATGAAGCAAAAAATACGATTCATAGTCATAAAATTTTTCAATCTGATGCGATACAGAACCCACATAAAAAACTTCGATAAAAAATTCTCTCTCATTGTATCAGCAACAATGGCACGCAGTTTTTAATGATTTTCGTCTTTCTAATCAAATGGGCGTGAAAGCTCAAGTTCCATCCAATATTTCACCTATATTCAATTTTAGTCCATTAAATGAGACAAACAATTGATCATAATTGATCAGAAATCAATAACGCAAACAAACACCCAGACATTCTTCTTTACACGTATATTTTGTAAAACTTACAAAATTTTTATTAATAAACTCTACGATTTGAAAGCGAGCAATAGCAACACATTTTGATATAAAGCATTTTTATCTCAAACACGCGACACTGTTGCCAATCGGAAAAATGAGTGCAAAAATTAGCGCTTTCAGAATTTTTAATTAACATTTCGGCTGATTACAGTCGAACGAAGATGAGAATAGTCGAAGTGGCTTACCACGAATTTTTGGAATTGGGAATAATATATCTAATGATTGGCAATGCTGTTTTTATGTCATCGTAAAACTTAGAAATTTTTTACTAAGAAACTTTAGGATTTGAAAGCGGAGAGTGGAGACAACTTCCGAAATAAAGCAGATTTTCCTCTCCAGCTTGCGAGACTGTTGCCACTCGGAAAAATGAGGGCAAAAGTTATTGTCTTTCCAAGTTTTTAATTAATATCTCTGATTTTAGCAATTTTTTTAAATATGGATGTTGGCCTTTCCCAGGATTCGGAGAAGAATTGTAGAAAGTTTGGTGACGATAGCTATAGTAGTGACTTAATTATTAGAGGACAACCGAACACACAGACTTTCTTCTTTATATATATCCTACGTTTGTATGGTAAACTTTTATTTACTGAAAAATGGATTAAAATGATTTTAAATCTATCATTTCAATTGCTTTCACTCATTAATTTTTCTGAGGAATATACCGAATATGTTATCTACTTATAGTAAGCCTGCCGTTTTCCAGTTCACTATCTTCGTCACCGTTTTCTGTGATAACAGTTTCTACACCACCCTACTCATAACGTTTTCAAATCCTTTTCGAACAGTCAACCTTTTCTCTTAGAAATTTGCCAATGCTTTTCCCGTGTGGACTTACATGGTGTAAAATAGAGCTTTAACAAGCAAATACAAAACCTATGATCCTTGAGAAAAGCACAGAAGTTTTTAGGAGTAATGACGTAGTCTTTTTTCACCATCCATGAAAACAGTGACCATGAAATAGAAATTGCAATGCATGTTCTGGTCACAAAACTGAAATCTGTTATAATTGTTTAATGCAAGTTTTGGTGATTTTCTGTCACTTGTTGAAAAACTATTAATTATTGTTGTTACAATCACACATGATTCTGTGTACGCGGATGCAAACAGAACACCATTTGGATATCTGTAAAATAATTACTTGTCATCTTTGGTGTTAATCTAAGTCCAACGGCAGCAATATCTCCACTTCAAACTTGTTCTGTTCTCTCGTCAACGTCTATACAATTAATAGTTCAAAGGAATAAGATCAGTTACTTCAGATTATCCAAAAATAAGGGATAAATAAATAGTCAAGCAATAAGCAAATTAAATGTTTCTTAAAAACGGTTTAATTTCCTGATGAAGCCTTAAGGACAGCATGAAAAATGTAGTACATATCTTACTCATAAATGCAGTGACATTTCTAACTTAAAAGAAGTTTATGGATCTTAATCCATTGTTCAAAAACTCAAAGTCTAGAATTCTTTCGTGGATACCAGGACGCTCACTGCAACAATAGTTTGGTGTATAGAAGGGAAACGATATCAGTGTCACATAGCTGATAAATTACTGAAACACAGTCAATAAAATAAAACTTTTGATACGAAAATTAATAACTTTGTAGCATCTCTTCAAAACTCTGTAAATCAGCTGATTAACATTTCGGTTTGATAAGTTTAGAAAACTACATATATTGCTGTATTTTAATCAAACATAATTGCCTTGAAGAAAATCTTTTGCGTATTAATGTACTTACTTTCAAATTACCTCGCTTGGACTAGCTGTGATAATAAACAAACCACACATTCTTTGCATCGTTAGAAAGCACCGTTCAGAAATTCGGAAACTAAGACTTTGTTTACAAAAATGCTTCTAGGAAAATAATAATTTTTGTCAAGGTTACTAGCTCTCATTTTAATGTCCTCGATATTTGTTGCCGTGGTGATTCGATTTTCTAATTATTCGATGCTGCGAATTTCTACAGCATAAACTCAATTCTTCATGTATTCCCATCAGAAAAAGTAGTCGAGCAGCGTGACATCCGAAAACGTGGTGGCCATGAAATTGGTCCAAATTTACAAGTCCAGCGATCTGGTAATGATTCATCAAGGAAATCATCCACATGTCTGCCCAGTGATAGGCAGTCCGTTCCTCTTGAAAAAACGTTTGCCTGGATTTCTAACTGTGGTACAGCAAACAATTTCAGCGAAAGTAAACGAATAATTCATAACTCATAATTCATAACTCTGAGAAATGAAGGGACCGATCCATTTGTTATGTGCTACTACACCCCAAACGTTAGATTTTGGACTAACTAGTTCAATTTTCCTCATACAATGCTTCTTTTCTGATACAGAAATCCTTCAGTTAGTCGATTAGCCTCTCCTGATACATGACATGTTGCTATGTCACAGAATACGATTTTCTGAAGAAACTAATCATCGTTACTGTTACGGTCAAAAATATCTACAAAAAATTCATTACGAATGACTCGACATCAGGTTCAAATTGTCCACAAATCGGGAATTTATACGCAGCTAATTTCAATCATTCAAGAATAATTTTACGTACAGTCTACCTGCGAATTCCTGTTTGGAAGGTGGCTCAGCCAATAGATTTACTGGGTCTACGTGCAGACATATCTCGAATGGCGGAAACATTTTCATCACTGACTCCTAGTCCATCTGCACCTCCTTTATGCAAAATGTGTCCGGTCTCTCGAAACTGTTTCAAATACATTCTAATTGATTGTTTCATTAGTAGAGGTGTTTCCTTTTTGACTGCATGACGCCATTTTTGTCAGTATAAAAAAAGTTCCCCGTTGCCATTCCAAAACATTAGAATAAATAAAATTCCTTCAACTAAAGATCATATCGGTATAAATTATTTCCTATTATTTTGTAAAATTCTGTTTCAATTTAATTTTGTTATCGTATCAATAAATTACGGACATCCTGTAATTTAACAGCTTTTGTCCTGTTTAATTGTCTTTTCGTTAGCTAGTTTTTTTCTAATCCCTTTGCAAATCTTACAACCATTCCTCTTTTACTAATACGATTGCGTAATAGACATTCTGGAACTGTGATAACTGAACGGACACAGAATTGACAACTGCACACAATTTTGATTGACCGGCCATCCTTGCTGAATTGCTAAAATTGGGATCTTATTTAAGACATCGAACCTCTATGATGATAACATTTTGTAGATTGCCAGGGATATCATCTTCGCCTATGGAACTATACGAATAAGCTTTAGACTAAAACAACAACAACAATTAACATTCTAAAATTCGGCAAGAGCTGTTTACTAATTCAGAAGGACTTGAAATGACGACTACTGAATGTTAAAATAATAAAGTCTCTAAACAATCTAAACATTTATTCCAGAAGATTAGACTGGGAGTTTCGGAAACACAGAGTGTATAATTTATTTTAATTGCATGTAATTATGCTTAAAATAATTTTTATGATTCTGAAAAGTGAGTGTATAACATTGCTTAAGTCCTCTCGCAAAGCGTTTCGACTCAAAAATACTAAATGTAACTAGACGTTCATTTGCGCTACGGTTTGGTACTACGCTTTAGTTTAAAAACTAATGGGCTAGCAAAACTCTGCTGTTTGTGCCCGAGAATATAATATTAAATATATGTAAACAATGGATTAGAATTTGTAGGGTTTGTATTATAACTAGATAACTAATCATCTAGAAGCTAAAATCCTGCAGACTCTACTAGACAGACAACGAGCTATTGCTATGACTTAAACAACTTATAAAATACAGAAATAAAAGTAATCTTTTTTATTTTACTCTCGGTTGGAACATAAAGACAAAAATTGTGCTACAGAGGAAATTCCTACAACCTGTGGATGTTTTATGTTAACAGAGCAGACAATAAAATTCAAAATCGATAACGTAGACTGCGTATTAAATAGACTAAGCTAATTCATATATTTTCCTGTTGTATGTTTAAAGCATCGGCTAGCCAAGATGCTGAAGTCGGAATATAATTTTTAAACAGAGTTGGAAAAAAATTGTACTTCTAATAAAAATGTATATTATATTTCTGCTTACGAGCAGTTTACTGCTAAATATTATAACGTCAACTTCTTTCATTGCTGGTATTCTATACCTTCTTTCCTTTTTCTTCTTTTTGCATTTTGAAACTCCTTCTGCAGCATGCGGAACAAGGATCTTCAATATAACGAAGTATTTATGAAATTCCAGTTAATTCGCAATCCGATTTATTCGCCCCCAGTTAATCAGGAATCTACTGCACTTGGTCTTTTCCAATTTTTCTTGACGATGACTTTTCATAACTACATTATATTTGATTGGAATGCGCTTTAGCCCACTGCTTGGCGGCGATTGTTTTTGAATGAGCAATAAACGCGCCAACATGGGTAACTCCGTATATCCGCCAACATGGCTGACTGTTTGTATGTTGCCTACATTGTGCAATTCGCTGAATTTTTTTTTAAGTTTAAAAGGAACGCTGTGCACATGGCATTTTCTTGTAATTTATTTTCATTATTTTAGCTTATTTTGTTCATTTGTGTACGTTGCCTACATTGTGCAATTCGCAGATTTTTTTAAGTTAAAACGTAACGGTGTGTACATTGTATCGTTTGTAATTTTAATGCCCTTTTAAAAAAATTCCTTGTTTCTTCGATGCCATTTTGGTTACATTTTCGCGGAGCGTGTCGGGAAGGTTATGTAACGGCATAAAATGTGTAAGTATTACAACGTAAAATGTAAATAATTAATTTAAACCTAACTGACAAATATTTTAATGATCATAATGTTCGTTTTGCATATTATTTTATTATCTTTTTGTGGCAAACAGTTTCCATACTAATTTATGCTTTAGAATTCTATGTTTTGTTTACAATAGGTTTTCGTGGAGCGTGTCGGGAAGGTTGCAATTGCAAAGACGTTTCACAGAAATGCGCCGAATTGGCGATTTTCAAAACATCGCCAAGCAGTGGGCTAAAGCGCGTTTTCACCCCTCTCTGTCCAGCCATGTTGAAGCGAAGCACGTATTATAGGAATATCATGCAGAAAGGGAATTTTCCCCGGTTCGCGAATCGTATTAAAGCGAAATTCTGTTGCAGATGTATCATGTTATGGGAACATATCACAATTACGATTCCAACAGTCATTTAAACTTCAATCAGCCGTTCTGTAGTCATATGAGATCCTCACGTACCTTCTTCCTAAAATGTTTTTATAAAATCCTAATCCAGCGAATATGATCCTGCCAACAAATTGTCCTCGTATATCATCTCGAAGGTTTTGTCTCATGCTCACCACCCAAGTAAATTTTCAGTTATTTAAATATAATTAAGGAACGTTAATTAAACTCATTAAAATATAGATTTAATTCTACACTTAATGCTCTTTAAAGGTTCTGTTTTTGGATAAGAAAAAGGGTTAAAATACACTTATGTTACTTAAATGAAATTATTCTACTGAACAGAAGTGAAGCAATACTTTACAATACAATTGGTAAAACTGATACATAATTTTTAAACTTTGTTTACCAGTTTTCATATTAGTTTAAGTTATAATTTCATATGCTTATTAACATTCAGAGCCAACGAGTTCAGTTCTTAAATTAAATTATTAAGATAAATATTACTCTCTTTAATCTTAATAATTTCATTTAAAACCACTACAGAAGAGACAACTTCTCGAAATTAACGACCTTGCAATGTTTTAAATTAAAAAGCAACGCACGGCCATTAAAGAATTTGAAGGCATCGCGATAAATTACTCTAAATTGCACAACGCAATTATGTATAATGAGAACATTTTCTTTTTTGCTCTAAACCTTGACTCACTGGACATTTTGGCTCGCATAAGGTTTCAATTAAAATCCTCCCGGTTGATTTTTATAACGCATTCCAATTTGAAACTGAAAGTCTGATCTCGACTTCCAAGTACACTGTATAACATTCTGAAAACAGTTACTATGGTATGTGTTATTTCTACTTATTTCTCTTGTTACAATTTATTTAACTACTTACATAGCTTTTCTTAATTTTTCTATTTTTCATTACGCATTTTAGCATATTTATTTAAATTAACACCCTACCCGCAGAATTCAAAATTTCATAATAATGATCTATATAATGTGTCCCAAAACTATACGCACAAACTTTGAGGAAGGTAGAGAATATAAATATGAATCTTATTCACATATGAAAGTAGAACGGGGATCCGATAGGTGGGGCTATCGTCATTGCTGCATGTCGGTGCATGAACCTTCTATGGGTCCATCCAAAGATTGCAATGACGGACAGAGAACATGCATCGTTTTCAGAACGCTAAATTGGCCGATATGCTCGTCGTGTATGAGTTAGATCCTCTCAGGCGTTGGATGAATTAGCCCACACCCCGGGGATCGTATATGTAGGGATATACGTAAATGTTCCATTTTTGTACGTGCATCCTCCTTGGGTCCATCCCAAGCTTGTAGCGACGTACGGAGAACATGCATCCCTTTGAGAACGTTAAGCTTCCGACTATGATCTTCGTGTATGAGTTAGGTCCCCCCGGGACCGACTGGGGGCAAACCTCGGAGTTTTGATTAAGACCTGCACTTAGACAGACTCTGCTGCTGGTGTATATAGATTGTATTTACAGTAGTAGATTCACCGAGTCTTCGGTTGTCCGTTCAGGCTCGACAGAGACCGTATTTGTACTGTCAAGTCTGTACTGTTGCTACATGTTTGATATAGCAGTGTGGTCCTCGGGGACAGACGTTGACTCAATGATCTTCGAACTATTTGTATACAGATCGGTTGGGGACCGGCCTATTTTACGAACTTAAAATAAATTTCGTATTTCAATAAATCGATTAAATAGGAATTTATTTAGGAAGGTGAGCTTAACACCATTTCAGTGGAATTTTTTTTAAAAAAACTTATTTTAAAAAATGTGCTGTTTAGTTTCCTTTGATTTTTGGACACGTTGAACTTTAATCCTTTCGACTCCTTTTAAAAAAGGAATTTTGGAAAAATAATAATACTTTATATTTTTGGTTAATTTTTTAAATGAAGCTTCCGAATACACTTCTCACATCTCAGATATTTTAAAATGTAGTTTTGGCAACAATTTTCCTTTCTTATTGTTGTTGATAGATTTTGATAAAATTGCATCATTTTGAATAGTTTTATTCCTTTAAAAATTTCGGTTTGGTAATAATTTTTCATCCTATTTCTTATGTTACTGTTTTTAAGAGACTGAAAAATTTAGGAAATTAAAAAGTTGTTTCTCTTTGCAACCGTAAATTGTTTAATTACTTTATTAAGATAATTAACATTTGTATCAAGGGATATTGCTTATTTCATTGTAATATTATGTTTTAATTATATATAATTTTAATTATAAAAAAGTTTTGCATGATATTTTTTAATCTGTTTAAGTTAATGTGTTTATACCATTTGAGTTCTTAAGATTTTGCAAAGAGAAGTTGGCTAATTTATTTATTAGGATAATTAATATTTGTATTAAGGGATATTGCTTATTTCGTTTTGTGCTTTTTATATGTAATGCATTTTTAACTGAATTTTTTTTCCGTTGTTGTTTGTTTCTTTTTGGATAAAATTGTTCTGCAGAGTAAAATTCTGTGCAGTTTTCAAATTTAATGTTTGGCCATTTAATGTTTCCATTTCAGAGCCATTTTTCTGGTACACTTAACAGCCAGACGAAGGCTGGCCGCGCAGCGGCTAGTATAAAGTAATAAATAAACATATTCAGTAACTGAATAAATGTCATCAAAATATTTATTAGCATTTTAATCCCACATTCATACCCATCTAGATATATACGTTTTCACATAAAATAACATTAGCATATGTATATTTGCAAAAGTTCCGCGTGTTTAATTGGTTACGTTCAATGTTAAAATTATTTCTGTTTTTGCTATGCGATTTCTGAACCATTTCGAAACCAATATTGAAGATTTCGTACATGAACCTTTCCGCTCCTTCGTTTCTGCAAGAAAGAGAAGTAAAAGTTGTAGCCGTCTAGATAGCATACCCATTTACAGTAAGGTTTTACTACCCAGGGAATGGCAACAGCTTGCATTAAGCTCCTTTTCTGCTTCTATATTTTCTACCGATACCGGAAAACTGTTTCATCTTCATCGGTCTCTTTCTCGATATAAACCTAACGATACTTAATCTGCAAACGCTGTTCTTCTTCCTCTTTTTTTCTGCAGACTGTATTGGCAAACGTATTTGGGTATCAATTGCTTGCAAGGAAAGAGCTTTACGTCGATAAGTAGTTTTTGTACTGGTGCGTGATTTCTCAGGAGATTACTAAGAGTGAATCGATATTGGTTACTGCAGGACATTCGGTGTGTCTTAAATACACATTTGCTACCTGAATTCTTTCAACAGATAATCCCAAACCCGATATATAACTGAAATATCTAAAAATCTGTAAACAAAAAAGACAATGTAAGTTAATTCAACAGTAGATACCTTGTTGAAAATATTTATAGCAAACCACTATGGTGAAATTCGGTTAAATCATTTGCGCTCATATGACATTTATTTAGATGATCACACTATAAGCAGGAAAGTTCTCTACTAGTCAAAATTAGGGATTTAACCATATTTACAGTAAAACTAAACGACTAAACTAGCCAAAACTTATAATAAGTAAAATAATAATAATAAAAATCAGAAAGCTTTCAGATTTGACATTACACCCAAAGGGGCGTTTTTTTAACGTTTTGTGGGTTACCTTTATTTTTTGAATATCATGTTCTTTGCACTTAAACCATAAAATTCAGTTCAATAGCAGTATCCTAAAATAATGTTAAAATGAACTTAGACTTATCGTTAGAATTTCCGATACGCAGTATCGCGCGCTGGAGACAAAAGTGTTTATTTTCCGTATTGCCTTTGCTTGCTTTGAAATTGTTGAATTTGTTATTCAAAAATTCGTTAAAGTTTTACAAAATATGAAGTCTATAATAAAACAAATTCCAAGTTTGGACTTCCAGATGCCCGTATTCGCAGGAGGATTGCGTTATTCAAAATTTGATGACTCTATGTACTGTTGTTCTATCACGAGCGAGAAACATACATACATTTATGCAGATTCTTCATTATTTAATTTCTTTAACAATGATACAGGGCGATAATATTTGGTGGCAACAATTTGAAATGTGAACCGATATTTATCGTGAACGAACGAAATTAATAGTCTTCCAGGGCAAATTGCCCCTCTGGGCTAATAACTTAAAATATAACATTGTATAACTAAATAACATAAAATCTACGGATTTATGAATGTCTTTAAAATGCAGGGTGAGCACAAAAAAATGTGGTATTTTAAAAAGCAAACAAAGTTTTACACATTGCATCGTTTTTAATGCTATCAGGATCAAACACGTCACGCATTTGAAAGCTTTTATCCGAATTTAAATCAAATTAAATCTCAGCATTCATGTTAGAAACATCTTTGTTGGAGTATTTCCCAACGATTTGGAGATAATATTTCGCTACATTACCTGTACTTGTTTGCTGCCCTTGTTTCCACTTGAAATGGCAAATATTGCCACTGCAGCAAATGGAGTACTGACCTACGTTAGTAACTGAAGGCATTACGATGGCTTTGGTGATCCCCGGGATAATGCGGTAATAATTTTAACAATCTATCAAAATTTACTGCACTACAATACACGAGTTACCTATAGGCTGGCAGCCAGTATCCATAGAAACTCTAGTCTACTGGTAGACAAATATTTTGGTTGACTTGACTCCACAGAGTCGTCATTTAAATTAGTTTAGAATTTTCAAATTATAAGTCACCATTTATTCCATAGCTTCACTTTAGTTACCTATAAGATAGAAGGTCTTCAAGTCTGAAGATTTTTGACTCGTGGAAAACGAAGGAACTACAAGTAAGTAATGCTCTAAAGAAAGCAACGACATATATCAAAGGTAATGCAAATCATTTTGAAGCCTTTTACGCAACATAATAATTCTAACTTAGAACAGTATGTTGCGAAGCATATTACTTAACCTTACATATTGCTTAATTTTATTTTGTTCTTTATTTATTCATATTTATAAATCAGAAGTATAATCTTATTCTACTATGCACAATGCAGTTTTGTTTCATTTTGTCTAAACCTTGATCGAGTAAATATTCCGTAAATATTTGGACAAATTTTTAGTCTATTGTTTACATATATTCTGTAAACAATGTTCCGATTGAAGTAAGTAATTCTTTAACTTATGGAGACCAACTTTTAATTTTATAATCATCAGTTCACATGTACCAACACAGAATCCAATGTATTTTTTTCAAGGACCTCCTCGCATGCTCATGTAACTCAGCAATACGTATTTTAATAACGTTGCCTTTCAGGCCATCTGGACCCTTTGTTCATAGTGCACAGTTAATAGAGTTCCTCCTGCAGAGGATACATAATAATAGCTTAAGCATTATAGCAGGCCTTATGCAGGTGGCAGCGTGCACAGAACTTATAGGTTGGCATTAAATGATCCTCGACTAAAAAGTTACCGGTTTCTAAACAGCACTGGCGTAATTCACTTTAACTTTCGTTTAAATATTTATTTAAATTTATTTCCCGCCAATGCGGGTGAACCGTGAATTGATTCCAGGAGACTTGTAAGCAATCAACAACCAGTGGGCTTTCAAAGGCATCGGTGTTCTTGAATTTAGTTCAGTTTCAAAATTTATGCAAGTTTAGTATGTGTTTATTGGAATGATAATTAATCTGTTGATTTTCGTTGACCACCAACACAAATGCCGCCTCTGGCGAGCAACTGCAAGCTTTTAATTTTTAATTATTTTGCTTTAATTTTAACAGGAAGGCACAAATTTAAAACAACAACAATAATTTCAAGAGTTTTCAATTCATTTTATTAGCCCAAAATTGCTATTAGTCTTGAAACGGGATTTTGCAGTGGATCACTGTAAATGCTACTTGACTTAGATGACTGATTCACTCTTCAGATTTGCCACCAAATATTATAACCCTGTATTATTTTTCAACAAATTAAATAATGAAGAATCTGCATGTTCCTCGCACTGTGAAAAAATACGGTAACTGGAGCCATCAAATTTTGAATAATGTAGGTAGTCCTCAACCCGAAGTACACCTGGAAGCCCAAAATTTGAATTTCGAATTTCTTTCATTATTTATTTCATACTTTCTAAAACTTTCATAAAGTTTTCACTAACAAACTCAACGATCTAAAAAGAAGCAGTGACAACACTATAAGAAATAAATCATTTTTAACTTTAACGTGTGAGACTGTTGCAAGAGAAAAAAATCTAAGATATATATATATCTTTCAATTTTAATTAATAAACTCCGTTCTAAGCTCTTTGTCAGTTCTATGAAAGCAATATATTGCCGCAGCCAGAAGTAAAACACTTTTATCTTACTCTCGCCAACGTGTTACCATTTAGTAAAGACTAAGGCTCTTTCAAATTTAATCTGGAAGGTTCTGTGCAATAAACTAAGCAATTTAAAAGCAATATAGATAATTCTCAAAAATATTAATTTCTGCTTTTTAATGTTATTGATTTAAATAAAAATGTATTAAATCCTGGAAATGTGTAATTAGAAGTTGTTACGGAATTACTCTAGAACTACTCGTTGAAATCATTATATACTTTTTCTTTTCATTGATAACTATTTTAGACGGCCGGCCTCTCAACCGAATAGTTCTCAAGGAAATAAAATGTTGAATTTAAAAATATGTATGGCAAGCTTTAACACTCTGCTGGGAAGTCATGCTGTATTTAAATATTTCGTGATTTTGCTGCTGAATTGAATTTTATGTGGCGTAAGTGCAAAGAACGTGATATTTAATAATTTATAAGTTAAACACAAAACGTTAATAATAAAAAAGACACGAAAAACTTTTTGTAAATCATCTTACTAAGAAAACTGAACACTAACATGATGAAGCTATAAGACTGAAAAAATTAGAAAATGCATTCCAAATATATGCTGCTTTTAAAATTTTTGTAATTTTGTTGTTAAACTGTATACGGCGTAAGTGCGAAGAAAAGGATTCTTAGTAATAAAGCTAAAAATACCCGCCAGAAAGTGGGTTAACAGGAGTGAGTGCAAGAGCGACTGTAAGGTAAGCAACAAAGTAAAAAACTTTAACAAACTCTTTTGGGCGACCGTTAAAATCTGAAACCTTTCAGAATTTCAGAATTTTTCTTTCACTTTCAGATGATATATATTCGTTATCTAACAACAAAAATTAATTTTTGTCTCATTCTATACTTGCAGGTGTGTGTGTGTGTGTGTGTTTGAATGTTCCAGTCTACTACTTTAAAGATGGCCCATGATTGCATATTTACTTATATACAACTAAAAGCTTGTTATAGCTAAAATAAAGTTATTTTTTGCCTTTCAGTTCATGTTATTAGAGCTGTATAATTTTAAAATGTTTTATGTGTTTTATTTTATACTTTTTCAGTCCATAAAAACTGGAAAGTTAATTTAAGAAAGCTATTATCTTCTGTATGTAAAACAATTGTTCCCTCAGATCAGCACAATTATGAAATATATGATATCACCTTTGATGATTAAACATAACATTCACTTCACTTGCAATTCTCTTTGAAAGTTTTGATTTAAAAATGCTTCACTGTTAAGGGCCATTAATTTTAATAACAGTTGTCTCAAATGAACAAATTATGTTAAAGATTCAAAACTAATTTCATCTATATAATTTTGCAATCCGTCCAGTTGCTCAAAAATCAAAATTCTACTACGATTAGTTTCCCACGTTAAGGAAGATATGAGACTTAATCCGTAAAAAGTCTCTTCGGTTTTAAATAATGATCCTATATTGAACTTAAAAAGGATTTTTCCTAAAAAACGGATCGTAACAGCAAATACATATATACACGAAAGTTCAAAAACGTCATTATGCTAAAACATGGGTCAAAGCTCGAAAAAAATGTATTCAACGTTAAATGAGAAAGCTACATCAAGATTTAAAAAAATATATATGTAAAGTAAGGGATTGCAGTCGCAACTCGAAATTCGATTGCAAGATTTAAACCATTCGATCAGTGCTTATTCATTGAAAACATGTAAAAATGAATGTAAACTCGAAATATGTTAAATAGAATACCTTTCCTTTTAAAACTGAATCCGTCTTGTAAAGCATAAGTTGGGCTTGATTTAGGTACCCAATATTTGTATTTTTAACATTTTATTTCAGCTATTTCGAAGTTTTCAAGTATTAAATAATTCAGAAGTATACCGAGTCAAAACGTGCTCTTCCGTAATTTATAAAAAAGTTATAAATCTGCTTTCTTTTACTTTCAGCGTGCCTTATGAAATAAGTTAAAAATTATTTTACGAAAACTTTAATAAACTTGACTAATTTTAAACTAAAAAAACCGTATATTAAAAAGAGATACCACGTTCAAGAATTTTTTTCATTCACTCAAAAAGTACTCTGGAAAAGATGCATTTTTTATGAACGTTAAAGTTTTAAATACCAGTCGCTTCTTTCTGCATACTTAATTAATTATAATAAGGCACAGAATTTTCAACAAATGATGCAAAATAAAAACTTGAAATAGTTGTGTCATTCTGGAAAACATTTTTCACTCGGATGCAATTTTTGGTGCCTTCTTCCCGTTAATTTGAATGTTGAAGCTATGCTTGTTATTAAAGAACAAGTTTTATATTTATTTAACCTTTTCTTTCTTAGGCATTTTCCTTATTACACATTTTATTTAATTTTTTAAGTCTAGCGCCATTTTTTATCTTAAACACAAAGCTCGCATGCTTGTTTTAACTAATGACTTCAGTTTTAGAAGGATTAAAATTTTTAATTACGAGGGGCTTGCTTCTTTTATGTAATTTTCCACTTTAAAATAAAGTATCACTTTAATGCAAAAATTGTAAATAAAATTAAAAAGAAACATTTACGAGAATTTAGTGGATATTAGAATTTCTGTTTCTATATGAAAGAAAAATATGAATTAAATTCTAGGTTATACCAAAAAAGGGGGAAAAAAGAGTATTATTGTTCTTAGTTCTCAAAAATGTGAGGATACATTATAAAAAGTTTTCAGATATTTTAAGACATTGTTGCAAACTTGAAAATATAATTAATTTAATTTAATGATTGTATAAAGCAAAGAATACTAGCAAAAAATTCTTCAAAGTAAAAGCATTTTTACAGGTTGCATAAACAATAAATGTCGTGTGCAAGATATATTACAAACCAGCGTAAAATAAAGTTTATGATTAAAAAATGAAATAAGAATCCTGCAATAAATATACACATACTTTAGAAAGCAAAAATTCTCTGATGCATATTAATATTGTTGCGTTCCACGGGTTCGTGGATTTGGAGTGATTGATGACAACACCTGATGAAGAATCAAAACAAACTTTATTCGCCAGTATTACATAGGGGACTTCCAAAGACATGTTTACAGTCGTCGAAAAACTACGATAAACACGCTGAAATAATCAGCAACACTGCCTTCAGGCTAGAACGGTGAAGACAGCTTCATGGCAAAGTACTAATGAACATTTCCCGGCTCGATCGATCGCTCTCAAGCTAATTTTTGAACTCAAGAAATTCAAAACACTACTATACAAGATTCTCTCTACTCCTCGTCCAGGCAGCTTACGTATAGCTTTTGATTTGCCTTCGAGAATATTCTAGGGAAAACCGGTAAGAATCCGTTTTAGAATGTTATCTCTCCATCTTTGGCATATCGCCAATTGTGTCTCCAAATGGACGATTTCGTGCAATATCTGGCAACCCTAACCCCGCTTTACGGAAGAGTTAGCTTACCTCAGCTGGGCATTTCGCAACAATATTAAGTTATTCTTATTACAAGGTGAATAAAAGTTACCTCATATAACTACAAGAAGTGTTAAACAATAACATTGCAGTCACGCATTAATTAATCATTAATCATAATTACAGAAAAGTATAATTACTATTAGAGGTGATACATTTTTACAGTGGTGAACCATCGCTCTGACAACGTCGGCGAAAGCGTTCCATTGCTTTAGTAATATCTTACAGTACAGATCGGCTTCTTTAATGATGTTTCTGAAAGGCGTCGTGGTGTTAAATCAAATGAACACGGTCAAAACTCAAACATAGCTCCGTCCTGTCTAGCATTCTGGAAAATTGTTATCCAGGGTACCAAGCCCCTGTCTCACATATACACTGCCTAGTATATTACTGGGAAAGCGTTCCCAACAGCAAGAATAACGAAGAAGTCTCCGTGATCTGCGAGGTCTGTCGCATCTTCCCATACACATACTACAAACGATATGCCTCAAACTTATCAAAATGACATGCAGTTGATAATCGCTCTGGACGTTGCGTTGCAGACTGTTGCCTCCTTCTACACTTCACTCCAACAGCATTCTCAAACTTGAAATATCATATCGGAAAATTGTTATGCTCCTTAAACGAGAACCGTGCATCAGCCATTTTGATTCACTGTATTCCGGTCACACTTTCATTTGACAACAACATAATAGTGTCTTTTGAGGTAAAACTATAATGAACATTCCTATCATCTATCCATTCAAGCTTCTATAAACGTTCAAAGATATCGCCATTAACAAGCTTTTGAAGAGGAATTAAAAATGAAAAAATGATTCAGACACCACATGACTTCCTTGTAGGAAATATTAAATTATACGCATTTTTCGCTGCATTTCACTTAAAGTTATCTCTCGAATTTCATTAAAGATAAATTTCTCATTCCATTAATTCAGTTCATACTTTGCGGCAAGGTAAAAAAACATAAAACCTCAAAATATCATCATTAAAAATAGAAAAGTATAGAAAAACATAAAACACCAAATACAGTTAAAACAATTAAAAACAGCTTTTACAACTAATATTAGATTTTCTAAGCAAAAACAAGAAATTCGGCCAGCAGGCAAGGAGACAGATTTTTCAGTGCACAAAACTAAAAGTTTCTTTTTAGTCCCACTCGGAGAAAAGGACGCTAAAGGTCCAGAAACTGACTTATTTCACTATTATGCTAAGTTTCAAATGTAAACAAATATGGCTGCTATGGTAAGAAAAATTAGCTGTAGCAGCACTTAAATAACTTTTAAATTGATGATAACTCTACAACTATTGCATGCAGATTAACTAAAGGCATAAAAACCTTAACCGGAAGATAAGAACAGCATAATTCAGTCATTTATAAAGCAAAAAACGCACACAATTTACCAACATATGAGAATAAAAAAAAAGAGCTCACTGAGCCCAGCAATAGAGTTGGTATATGTATATTTATATACTTTTGGTGCTGCCGATTGCAAATAAAAACGGAGGTGTACATCCGCATGTTATAGCAGTTCCATGTACAAAACTGGAATATTCTGAGACTACTCGTTTTTGAGTTATACGATCTACATACATATGTACTTACAGACGGCATGAAAAAATACCTTCGTAAACTATTTTAATTCAGTTTTATAATTCTTTTGTGATAAAAAGAGTCTTTTATTCTGCATTACATACAGATGTCTATTTAAAACATTGCTAAAATGCATTCGAAAGCGGTTAGAATGGATACTTTCTTTGAAATATGATACCCGGAAGTTTTCGTGATTACAATGCTTTGTTTACTTCGTACAATGAAGGAAAAATATAAAGAAATTAGCAATCTATTTTGATATAGAATTTATGGTTTAAAACATTTTTAAAGACATACTTTAGTTCTTCTTTCTCTTAATACATCTGTTTTTTCCTCCTCTTTGCCATCAATATTCCCTACTCGCCTCAACATCAAAATGTCAACAAGCATATTACCTCTCTGTTTTCAATAGACAAACTAATATTTCTATGACATTTATACTAGCCCTTTTAAGAGTTTTCATGCAGTTTTCTATTAGCTTGTTGAAAAATTTAGAGGAACTATATAAGACCGGGAAGAGCATCAGTTTCTGAGTTGTTTAACTCAGCCTGAATTCAGAGTATTGATAAATCTCCTTAAAAGCTTTTCTTTATTAGATTCGCTTTGGATAGCGTTGTGTTTTAAATTCTTTGTAATTTGAAGTGTAGCTACTGATTGTATTTTGTGATACTGAGAAGAGCTGAATACTTTTACGATATACGATTATTTATAAGATACTTTTAAGATGTACAAGAAAAGCAGCGTATTGTTGCCTAAGTACGGGTTCGTAATAGATTAACAGAAACGATGTTTCCTTGATAAAACTTATTTTTACCCCCCAAAAAAAAATTTCAGTTCTGGAAATTTCGACAAAAATACTCTTTTCTTCAGCCCCTATATTAACAGGTGAGCTAAAATTTGCATTCTGGCAGAGAAAGGGAAACAGAGAAGTGATAGTAAATATTCTCAACATAAAATAACTGTAAATCAATATAAATACTTTACAATAGTTTTAAAAATTATCCAACTGGTTCTTATTTTCAATTCGACAATGCATCATGACTTCACCCTTCCATTCATTTTCTACTTACACTGCATACTCTACTATACTAAGGCTTGAGTGATATCACTCACTTTTAGTCTTCTCAAAAGCAACTATTCCCTTTGCTTCTCTGTTTTCCACTAGCGTAAAGCAAGTGATATCAGGATTGAGAAGAGACTAACTTCTTTGCCTACTGACTTTGATAATGCGCACTACACAAAACAATCTTTGAGGGCGGCATGCGCCTTGAGCTACATAGCTTGGTAGGTTTAGTTTAGATGTCCATTTTTCGATAAAAACTAATCCGAATGGATACTGAAATACGTACCAAAGTATTTAATATTCTATTAGAATGTCAATTCAGGGAATTGTTATAGAATTTAATAAATAAATTTAAAAACTCTGAAAGGTTTCATATTTTAAATTACGTCCAAAGAAGCGTTTTTTTAACATTTTGTGTGTTATCTTTATTTATAAAATATCATGTACAACTTTATTTATAAAATATCATGTCCATAAAATTCAGTTCAAGAGAAATATCGCAAAATAATTTTAAATTGAGCATATCTTTAGAATTTCCGATACACAGTCTCACTAACTAGAGATAAAAATGTTTTTTTTTTCAGCACGGCGTTGCCATTGCTCGCTTTGAAATCTTTGAGATTGTTAATCAAGAATTTGTTAAAGTTTTACAAAATATGAAATCGATAATAAAACAAATTCCAAATTTCCGATTTGGACTTCCAGATGTCAATATTCGCAGCAGAATTACGTCATTCAAAATTGGATGGCCGTCGCTTTATCACAATGCGAGAAACATACAGCGTCTCACAAAAGTGATGGGACACTTGTGCTTTACAAAAGGAAACTGTGGTAAAATAAATTAAAAAGAACATGTAAAAAATTTTTGTGGGTGTGTTTCATACTTAAATTTAGTAACAATTATTACATAACATATATTTTCTCAAAATATTAAAATATTAATTTAATAAAAATACAATTGTTTAGAACGGAGCAAAAAATGGCTCACGTAAGTGATGGGACACTTACTTTTCCACCAAATATTTCTCCAAAACTTTTACTTTTTAAAAGGTTTTAGTATTTTATTGGATTTCCGTTTACTTTTAAAACATGATTTAATCTTCTTGGGATGGATTCGAATAAAGTTTTTGTGATTTCTGGAGTGATTTTATCCCATTCTTCTTGAAGCACCGATTTTAATTGTTGT